>ARYC01003668.1:0-48039 GCA_000711775.1 Oxytricha trifallax
GTCTTTAGTTTTATGAACTGACTAGTTATCAACGAACAGAATAATCTCTTAGTCAGCGTACTTATCTTTGAATTATTGCAAGAACTTAATATATTATTCAGTCTTTATAGAACGAGGGTGAATAACATAAGTCTCGAGGCCACTATCCTCACTTATTCCTCCAAAAATAGCATGAGTTTACACCTTAATCTTTTAGTCATAAACTTCTATATTACTATACCTCTTGTACCAAGACCTTGATATAAATGTATTGAATGTAAATACAGCTTCATCAGCGTGTATGAACTTTATATTATGCTCTTAAGACCTCTGCATTTAATCGAATATATAATTTAAATTAGTCTTATAAAATGGAATATTAAAGTCAATCAGTCTCTTAATGCGATTGACTGTCTTGTAAGATATTCCGTTCTTTTTATATATGTTATCTATCGATTAAGCAGATATAAGAAGGTCAGGAAATTGGCGATGAAACATCACAGCTCTCTAGGCCAAAGAGAAATGAGCCCAGTATTTAAGAGTCTTATCATTAATAAGATAGTCAATATGATGCTGCTAAAATTTACGAGGTCTTTTAGGCTTAGAATTAAGATGCTATCTCTATAAATTCAATGCTAATAGACAGTGAACCTCACAGTTGCAGGAGATTTATGAAGTAGCCTTGCTATTGATGTATAACTAAGAATAGGCCTGAGTTGATCACCATATTAATCACATCCATAACGCAACTTAAACAATAAATCTATATACTCACTGTCATAAACTGACCCCAAACCTCGCATATACTCACTTAAAATACTAATATATAAACATTAAACCACTACATAAACCCTATTAAAACCCTAATAAAGTATGCACTAATAGTCTATTTTTATCAATCAAAAACTCAATCAAACTACTGAAAGGGTTTTGGGGTTTTGATTCTGAATTAATGAGAATTTATATAGTTAAGATAGCTAAAACATTTAATTTAATATAAGAAATATGTCTATCAGAATTACTATAAATGAAATTTCATTTACAATTATTTAAAAAATAAAAGATAATAAATTAAGACGTTAAATTAGTTTCTATATTACTAAGATAAAATAAGGTAAAATAATAATTAATATGAATGATAATAAAACAAATCTAAAAGTGGGGCAAAACTAATAAAAACCTTTTACTTTTGCCCCATTTATTTGAAAATACAATATTATTTCATACTAGTTACTTTATTAAAAAGAATAATAAACTATTTTTAGAATATTTAAATCTACAATTCACTTATTCAAAAAATATTTGATAAATGCAGGCTTTGGTAGAATTGTTTCATTACCATCATTGTATTATTAAGCATTATTTCAAGAAATCTCTGTATAACAAAAGAAATCAACTAAGATGTAGTAGTTCTCAATGTGCTCCGTAGCATAATTACTAAAGACTAACTGATCTCTAGCAAAATAATTGAATTTGCTTTCGATGCTGAGCTGCTCGAGAATTTGCTCTATTACACCTTGCGCCAATTCCGCACTGACGAAGATCTTGCCATGAAGATAGTACTACTCATGGATAGGGCAATCATTCAAATTTTCTCAGAAGTTCTGGAGACTTCTATGAAGATAAATTTCACTGTTCTGTTCAATTCATAGTACTAAGCATGACTCAATCCAATCAGGCAGTTGTTATAATATAAAAAAACGTCTCAGATAAGAGCAAGTTTACAGTAAGTAAGTGTATTATACTGAACTCTTTATAGGATTTAGGTCGAATTTTAAAAAAATCGAATTATTAAAAATTCGCAGAAATCAACAAACCTAATAAAATAGTATTATTTATATATATTTTTAATTTTGTAAAATAAATAATATTGAGTATTTATGCATAATGGAGTTGATTGACTCAATTATGTTTGATTAGTTTAAATTGTTCTTAATAATGGGCCATGTGTGCATTCTGTGCAAGATTCTTGTACTCTCTATGTATAGGCCGTTACTCTGTCGTATTTTAGATTCTCTTAATTTCCGAAGAACCTAATTAAAAATAATTTTTTGCGACCTCCTTGACAATTAAATATTTTTTTAATTTATAACCATCTCTATCTATTTAGTGTTGACTTAGTCTTCTTTATCTCAAAATTTTTAGTGAAAAACTTATTCCATATTATTATATTTGATAAATATACCAGTATAGGAGTAAACCTTAAAGGTTGTTACTTTTATAGGTAACATAAAATACAAATAGATTTATGATTAACTTTCACAGTAAACCATTAGCAATATAATAAAATATAATGCAATAAGATGGCAAGGATTGAAAATAATTATAATAATTCAAACAATGCAGTTCGCGAAAAAAGAAGTTTTTGAGATCTACTTCGGTTTTAAGAAATAAAGTTATATTAATATAGTTAAATAATGTATAAACAAACCTTAAATAATTCCCAAAATAAATGCAACATTAAAATATAATTAGAAACTTAATCTCTCACTGCGTTACTAAAACTTCACTCAACTCCATTACCATTAACATTAAATTATCAAATAATAATAATTATTATATTATAAAAATGTTATTATAAACTATACTTTATTAATAATTCGTTGATTTTTTTTATGAATATTTAAACTTCCTATTTTTGAACGAAATTGACCCAATTCACCTGGTAAAGAGACTATCGCAGTTTCTGAAGGCCATGATTAAGACAGATGTCAAAAACTTTTAGGTTTTCAGCGAGAAGCAATGTTGTAACACTTATCAAGCATAGAATTTGATTGACGAGACAATGAAAAATGAAAGATACGATGATTTGATGTAATGGTGCTATCTATAGAATTAACCAGTACTACTATGAAAAGCAGTTGAATTGTTTAATTTATTAATAAGCGTCCCCTAATTACAATTCATTCTTTTAAGCGTAACTTTATTATAATCATACATAAATCCTATATCCTCTCTGATTTTTGCTCATTCTAAAGGCCAACTTGACTTCCTTTTCAATTAAACAATTGAATTTGGTGCTCTAATAGCCGAGCAATCAGTGAAAGTTAAAGAGAAGAGTGTTTTAAAACATGGAGAATCCAGTCAGGTTTTTAACTTAACTCAACACTCATCAAGCAAGGATTTATTGATATTTATAAAAATTTGGTTCAATATGAGATTTGTAAATATATATTAATTGCAATAATCATATTTAAATACAATTCCAAAATGCCAGTAGCTCAAAAAAGAATTAATATAATAATCATTAAAAGCAAATTTAAATGGTAAAAATCAAAAACATGCTAACTTTTAAAACTGAATTATTATTATCATATATTTATATATTATTTGATAATATATAGTTAAATCTTTTTATAAAGAAAACTAAGTTAAATTAATATGAAAATAAATGATCATAAACTAAATAAAATATAGAGAAATGAAAGCTATTTATAATAATTGTTGTTCTACTTTATTAAATTATCTTGAGTTAATCAAAATAAATTAAGGTAATATTGTTACAATAATTATCTTATTGATATTAAGCTAGAATAATTAATTTGATGAGATTATAAGAAAAGAAGTGAAAAATACAATTAACTTTGTAATTACTAATGCAAAATCAATTGATGCATTATTAACTGTCATAATTTCAAATCAATTTTAAGAATTTAATCATCAACTTTTATTGATTTATTAAACATAGTGGAATATAAATTCGTTATTATTTCAACTTTTCGGAATCATTCCTATATTAAGGCATCAAATTTTTCACTTCCATTGATTACTAAAAGTACTCTGCTATTTATTTTTATTTTTATAGAAAAATTGTGATTTTATCAGGATAACTTCCTTGAGCTATCTTCAGGATATCTGCCTAAAATAATTAAATTCTTACAGTTGTAATAGCAGCAACAGTAACAACAACAACAGCCATAACAATAGAATAAATAGTAGAAACAATTAAATCAGCAATAATTAATGTTTACATCAAATTCTAAAGAATTTCAATAGTTTATACATTCAAGTTTTTTGAACTAATGACAATTAAAACCCCAAAACCCTTTCGGTAGTTTGATTGAGTTTTTGATTGATAAAAGTAGACTATTAAGGCATACTATATTAGGGTTTTAATAGGGTTTTTTGTAGGGGGTTTATGTTTAAATATTTGTAATTTAAGTGAGTATAACAAGCGAGTTTTTAAAATATTTCATACAAACATATGCTTAGTTTCATGTGGCAGTTCTCTGAATTTTATCTTTCTAAGTTGATGTTTAATTGTTTCTATTGTTTGTTAATTCGCTTAGCTTGGCTTGATAATAGTTGAGTATGCAAGTTCTCTGAGACCTCCATTTATTTTATTTTTATCGAGATATTGTTTGATTCTCTGCTTAGAATCTCTCTCACCCCTGCAGCTAAAGTAATCGTTTCTTGGCATGTCGCTCTCTATTATTATTACTGCTAGAGCCCAGATATCCCATTAAGTGTCTCCATCTCTCCAATCCTCTCTCTCTGGAAAATATCCAGGAGTACCGTATACATTTCCTTATGCAGAGGCTTGCACTCTTTGAGCTCTGTTGAAGTCTATAATATAAACTCTAAGAGGGTGAAAATTCAACATGATATTCTCTGGCTTTAAGTCTCTATGAACATAACCTAGCTTGTGAAGCACTTCAATCCCCTCAACTATCTGCTATACAATCTAGCCAATTTATCTCTGACATCTATTGTCAGATAAGAATTCTCTGTAAGTCATTTCAAGTAATGGAAGTCTGAAGGCTACATGATCTTTACCAAGTAAAATAGCATCAAGCTAGATGATATGCCTGCACTCATTTAATTTTGCCTTTTGATGGAATTTAATCTTTGCGTTGAGCAAAGACTGTTGAGATTCTATCGTAAATGTCAATGCATCAATTATGATGAAAAGATTATTAAAATGCACATCAAACTGTAACATAGTCGTTAACTCGAGTCTATGAATTGCTCAATCTTACTCAGCGAAATCAATCAAACAGAAATATGATATATCTTTATTCTTCTTTTTTAAGGTTTAGGAAGAGTTTGTGATCAATTGAGGAAAATTGATCATAACTTTGTAACTTTAAGCTAAGACCATCCCCAAAACATCTGTATGAAGGATTTATAATGATAGGAGTAATTGAATAAAGGGTTGGATACGCATAGTAACTTTTGATAAAAGCATAAAAAGAATGATGTTATTCTTTTCGAACTTATATATTGATATATTTGGTCCTAACTGAAAAAAAGCATTCAAACTTAAGAACCGGTTAGAATCTTTAAGTTTTGTTTGATTTATTTAATAAATTTTGTGTTAAATTATTTCAAGAATCAAGTATATTTACATTTTAATTCTTAAATTTATGATGCAATTTGTCATGATCACACTACCCTAGCATACTTCAATGACTGAAGCAACTGAGTTTCTTTATTAATTGTCAAGCTAGCTACTATTCTAAAGAGATCCAGCAACTCCTTAATATCCACTATAATCACTTATAAAAGTATTTCTATCACAAGTCTTAGGTTTATTTGGTGAGCACCACTACGAGCTGAAAGTTTTTCCCTAATTTTGAAAAAGAATTTATGATTATTGCTTAGCTTATATTTGCGAAAAGTCTTACATCAAGTTTTTCTTATGAGCGTCTTTGCCTGTTAAGAAATTAGTGAACTTTTACAAGAATTTGGGTTTCTTGCTTGAATTATCAGGGTTATGAACTTATTAACCCACAATTGAATTATTCTCAGTTGCATAGTCTCTTCTTTACATATTGAATGGAGTATTATCACTTGACTTAGTATTTGCTCTTGTTAAGCCGTTATACATCTTAGATATAGTTTGATTATTTGTTTGATTTTGTGAAGGGGAAAAATCTTATGCAGCAAAACTCTCAAATATCTTTTTAGTTTTTTATTTTGCTCTGGTTATGCTATTCTCAGTGGCATGGTTGATTTTAATCTTATTAATCTTAGCTGCAATTTATTTTGGTTACTCGTCAATATCTTCATCTATTCTACTGAATTCCTGAGCTATACTTATCTCCTCTTCAATCATGGTAGCAGAAACATCATGGTTTACTCTACCCATAATGTTTTAAGATTTAATAGGTGATATTGTTTGCAGCTACTATCAAACTTCTAGTAGTTTTTATTGATGTTCTTAAGCACTGGTCAAAGATTAAATTGCTTTAGCTGCTGATTTCATACTGTTTAGCTTTAAACTTTATAGCTTATATAGTTAGTTTAAAGAATAAAATAATTCATAGAGATTAATCAACCCATATTTACTAATTACTTATTTAAATGATAAGTTGATGTATAATTAATTTATTGCAGTTAGTCTTTTCTTTATGCTCTTGGTGGTATCTCTCCTCTTACTTATTGATTTAATTCTTCAAAGTTAGAGGGCTTGATTTTATTCTATTGAGTCTTTCTTTTCATTTATTCTTTAATTTTCAGGTATTCTTTGATTTACCTTTGAACTTCCTTTTCTTCAACTGGTTCACTGTAAAATGAAAAATCCTTGAACATTTGATCAAGAGCTATATGAATTACAAAATAAATTTATTGTATCAGCTTTATCTAGTTCATTAATTTAAGGGCTCTTGAACAGAAGTGATTGATTGCCACTCATTTCAAGCAGCTTGCTTCTTGATGAGTAAATGTTCAAATATTAGTAAGTCTAATTTCCATTTTCATAATATTGTATATTTGAGAGAGAATCCTTCTCATAAATTAATATTGGGTAAGATTTAAATTTGGAATAAATGCTATGCTAGTTTTGCAAGAAGCCAGAATTCTCAGCAATCGTTGTGTTGTCATAAAATGATGTTATAGATGAGTTGTCAACACAACAGTAAATACTTCTTTAAGCTCACCTTCTGCCTTTGCTGAGTTGCTTAATTATATCTTATGGTGTTTCTGTGACTTTCAAGTCGACTGGAAGGTTTGTATAGTCTGGATCAAAATTACTCTTGGTAATATCAGGAAGCCAAAGTGGCTCAATTTATTTATCAGGCATTGCTTGCCATTAAATATCTCTACACCAAGCATGCTGTTTTATCTTGTGAAAGCTATCAAACGAGTACCTTTATGTTTAATCTTTACAAAATAAAAGTCTTAATAGATCTATTACCACTGGATTTAAATAATCTGGGTAAATTAATTCAGCTTCAACGATATCTTAGCACATTTCATTTCTATCAGTGGAGTAAAAAGGAGGCAAACCTGTTAGCATCTCAAAAAGTATAGTCCCTAAACTATAATAATCAATTAAGAATCCATGGCCTTAACCTGTTCACATCTCAGGACTCATATACTCAGGTGAACCACAGAAAGAATTAGTAAAGTCATTGACTGACTGTAGGTTTTTGGATAATCCAAAGTCTGCAAGTTTTATATGCCTATCAATATCTAATAAGACATTTTCCGGCTTCAAATCTCTATAAACTATTCCTTTAGAATGTATATACTCTAGCCCAAGTAAAATCTCAGCAAAATAAAACTTTGCTTAAACTTCCCTCATTTTACCTCTTTAATGCAAAAGTTAGAATAATTCCCCACCAGCACAAAGATCCATCACAAAGTTTAGCTCTTCTCTCTATATTTAATTTATAAATTAAGAACTTACAGATTAAAAAGCCCAGTGTAATTTCATGATAATAGGATGATACAGTGACTCCATTATGCTTCTTTCACTCATAACTTATTTTAATTTTCCATCCCCCATTACAAAACTCTTTTCCATAACTTTCATAGCGAACACAAGGCCAAAGTCTTTCTTTCTAACAAAGAAAACTTTTGAAAATCTTCCTTTCCCTATCACTTTTAGCAATTAGAAGTCATTCATGCAAACTGCTTCTTTTCGGTTTGGAATTATTTCTGTACAAAAGGTTATAAAAACAAATTATAGGCTTACTTGTAAAATGGACATCAAGCAAAGTACCATCTTGTAAAGCATATTAATTGAGATATAAGGCAATTGATATATTTTGAAAATTATGATAAATATAATTGATTTAATAGAAATTAATATTTTTAGAGTTTAGATTTTAATCAAATCTTCAAGGTCATTATTATTATTCTTTTTATTGGTCATTCAGTATAAACTCACTGATTTTATTCAAAGTGCTGCTAATAGAATCTTACTGCTCCTTGAGACTACTTACATCTTCCATTTAAATTTTCAATTAACTTTTACATGATTTCTACATCTGTATCGGCTTCATAGAAGCTTCTTACAGTTCTAGCAGCCTATTAAAAATCTATCATATAACTTCTGAAGTTTCGCAAACTAGACAGTATTTTATTTTTGTTATAAGGCTACTTTTACTTTATGTTCTTTTGCCTGAAAGCACTCGAGAGAACCTGAGTAGCCTTGAATTTTAACTCTTCCTTGTAGTAAGCAAAAGATTGTATGATTTCTCTTCATTAGGAGAAAAAGTTAGCATGTTGTTGAGTGTTACAACAAAGAAAGAAACTATAAAATTCCCCAGAAACATACAATTACTCCTACTACCCTGCACATCAAACTTTTAGGATATATATCTCCATACCCTACTGTAGTCATTTTAATAAGAACATTCCACATTGAATTGATCATGCTGTTAAAATCTTAGCCAGAAGCTTAAGAAACTGGCCCTTCAAAAATTCTAAGCTAATTGCCGAAGATCACTGTTGAGACTACCATAGTTGTCCAAAGAATTGTGTAAGGCTTTTGCTTCATTATGGATTTAATAGCAAACATTGAATTAGCCTCACAGCAGTTCATTTGGCATACTCTTTAAGAACGAGGATTCATAAATTGTGTCATAATTAATGTGTATCTACAAAGCAGATAAATTCTGATAAAACAAAAGAAAAGTAACAAATCATTGACATCATACTGAATTGTTGCTTGAAATGACCCATTGTTAATATGTTCAACATATTTTACATTGTACAAGAAAGGATATGGAGTTACTATATTTATAATAATCTCACAGATCATTCCCTTCCACCAACCTGTATTAGAAATAGTATCAAACTCTGTTAACAGCCCTTTAGATATATACCACTTCAAAGTTATCTAAAGTAAATAGATAAAATCAATCCAAATGTACAGAAGCAGTTGTAAGCCAATATTAAATTCATAAGATCATCAATATCATCAAGTTTCTTCATTTCAAAAAGATACACTGATAGTCCTACTCCAAAACAAGAAAAGAAAACTGATATGTACTAAGCTACTTGATCTTGTTAAACATTTCATTTGATATTCTTATGTCTAATCCTGAACTCTATTCGAATAACTCAGCTTAATGATGCTCTTCTTAATGATCCTCATCATGATCAAATATATCATTCATTCTTTGTTATTCATCAAGTAACTCTTGTTACTGCTGTTAAATCTGAAGCTTAGTCAAAATCATGGTTTTAGAAAAAGCCTTGATCCTTTTTCTAGGAAATGTCTTGGTCTATCTAATTAGACTTTTTTTTAGATATATTATTAAAGTGGTCTTAGTCCAGATCCTCTACATCTACATTATTAGAGTTGATGTTTTAATGAGTTTTTCGCTTTGAACTTTTGTTTTTCTTGTGTTTTCCTTTTCCACTTTACTTTGTATTAGATCTATGAGATAATTACTGAAGAATATCATCATATTTTAGACATTTAATATATCTTTGAATATATTTTAGCTCTCCTCCATGTGATAACTTCTTCGAATTTTCTTTATCGGATGGAATTAATAAACTAGGTTTATAGTTCAGTATTTAATTATGTCCTCATTCTTTACATTTCATCAGTGATCTACTTGACTATAAAGACTGTGTTAAACTTACATTTTTAATTTGAATATACTTACAAGTTGGTACTCTGTTTATGGTAACTTAAACACTACCTCTCTAGGGTTTAAATTCTTTTCCCTTTATATTTAAAGTTAAAAGTTTTTTCTTTGAAGAAAGTTCATTTTCATCTCCAAAGATTTTAGAACTCTTTTTAGCGTGAAGCACTCGGGTTTTTTATTTTAAGAGGCCCATTCCACCTCCTCCACCCATGCCTCCTCCCGATTTCATTCCACCTGCAAATCTTGACATTTTTGGATAATTATTATTTTTAAATTGAAAATATTTTGATTATAGCATTTTAATGCCTCATATAACAGTATGAAATTATAAGAAAACTTGATTAAATATGGAACTAATGAGAATCACTAATATTGCTTAACTTATAATTGGACTGATAATTTATTTAAGTTGTATTGATTCATATAATTGTTGATCCCGTTAATCTTGACAAGAACCCTGAATTATTCATCAATCTGCTAAAACTCATCATTTCTCAATTTTAAGTAATTTTGTTTTTTAAAAGCCAAATCGTAGTTAAACTCATCTAGATTTTGATATACGTCAAGTATGTCTCTTCTTACAAAAATTAAAACTAATGATTATGCTTAAAAACTTAAAGTTACTATGCAAGTTTAAACATCCATAGGGAATTGTGAAGATAAAGTAAGCTAGAGATACTACTCAGGCGTAGTATGAGTATACTTTACTTAAAAGTACATCTACTATATACCATTTGTTTGATAGACCTGGTAGAAGCCGTCCTTCAATTAAATGATCTTTGATGAGCAATCAGCACCTTCAAATCCCTCAGAACATTTACACGTACCTTAAACTAAATCATCACATTAGCCGTTTTCACTGCACTTATTCATATAAGAGCATTTTATTGGTGCTGTGTTGCATTTGGTTAAATCATCATGATGACAAAGAAGTTAGCTCATAAAATCAGTTATAAACTGTTTTGTAATTGCAAGTTACTTTGTTGGTACGAAATGACCAGACTTAGGAACTGTCAAGAAATAAAACTTCTTATCTTAATCAAATCTGTAGTAGCCTCCGACTACTAAATTGTTGTTAGAGTCTTTTATATAGTAAATCTACCTTGAATTTCTCCGAGAATTAAGCCCAGCAGTCTTGAGTTATTGTAGGTTATTAATCCAAATATCATGCATTACAGGTCCACACCCTTAATCCCATTCTCCAGCAAAGTTAATAATCAATAAAATTAATATAATTATTGGTTAAATTAGCACTAAAACTGGAATGCTAGATTAAATAACTTCATCCATAATATTTGTGTAATCATCAAGGACTTCGTATTGATAAGCATCAGAGACTTTTTCTGAAGAGGGTTCATAAATAGGAACTTTTGTGCTCTTTTCTATATGAATAGCCTTATAAAATTCCTATTTTCTTATAGAATTCGATAAAAAATCATAGAGCACTTATTCAACTGGACTCCATTCTGAGTAAAATTGTCTAGAATCAAATTTAAACACTCCTCCAGCTACATCGTTGATATAGTTGACTGGAGAATCACAGACTGGTGGTGCTTCTGACCACTTAGTCGATATATATTCTTCACATCTTTTTCTTAAAGCTGTAACTTGGTCTAAGTTTTACTCATCTACTAGGTTTAAAGCTTATCCCAAATGATAGGTATTTACACTGTTAATCAAAGGTGCTAAATAAAGATTGCTTATAAACAGACCCTATAAGTTGATCTTAGTTTATTGGGGTCCTTTGTTATATTAGTTAATGTAAGTAGTAAATAAGGGTATGTACTTTCCTGAGTAACTCTCCCCAGATATATAAAACTTTCTGCCATTTGCCTGATATTCTGGATACTTAATCATGAAATTTTCAAGGAATTAAATTAGCTCAGAGGCACTATCTTTCATTCTATCTAATATTGAGTTTCCAAATGAGAATCCAACTCCAACAGGCTGATCTAGATACAAGACATCTGCAATATCAGCCCATGATCTATCCTTATTTAATTGAGTAATATAACCATCTCCTGTTGGGTTATTTGTTCTTAAAACTTAAATTGACCCATTTTCAAGGAATAAACCAAACATACTTGAAGATCTTGGACCTCCATTAATCCATAGAATCAAGTTTGGATTCTCAAGTTGAGTATTTTTAATTAACCAATAGAATAAGTTATGGTCTTAACCTTCTTTAATTGATGATTATAGGGTTCCAGAATACATGCAAGGAAGTGTATCTTTTGGGTTCCAGTAAGGAAGTGAAGTTATAGTGTGATCGTTCTGTTAACAATCTTGGCCTTAACTTAGTTTAGAGGAAACTAGGACGAATCCAAGCACAGCCATCAGAAAGAAATATAAAATATCCCTTTTATTACAGGAATAAAAATAGGAGGAAATTTGAATTTAACATATTAAATAACTTTGTTCAACTTTATAAAATTTACTGTTAGATGATTAACTTCATTTTTTGTAAATTAAATAATTTATTTTTTGAAGAATATCATTTTATATAGTCCAAATTAAAAGTAATTGATGACTATTTGATTAAAGCTTATTTATTAAAATAATTTATAGTATATTGTTTTTTAATTATTAAATATGAGTGGGTGACTTGGAATCCTTGGAGCAATTACACTATACCGTCCTGATGTCTATACCGTCCTGATGTAGCAAAGTGCGAGGGACTTGCACCCCTGGAACAAGCTAGTGCTACTCCCGCACAAGACAAAAACTGGCGCCGAAGATGCAGTACTTTGACTACTAAGTGAAGAGACTCGACAAGAACAGATACAGATCCATCACTGAACCAGAGCAACTCGAGACTGAATCAAACCTCGGAATCAAGATCATACCAGACAAAATCAAAAAATATAATTCAGAACCACTTTCACTGACCAACTCACAGTGCCGGACCCGTGCCTAATGCTACAGGGTTCTTAGTGAGAGGCCAGGAATATACGGTAGACATATATGAAAATTAAACTAACTAACTAAAACTAATGTTTTTTTTTCGCAAATATATGTATCACTCACTCATATTTAATAATGATTGATATTAAATATATCTAGAATTAATTTTGATCTCTAGATTTTTTAATTTACCTTATAGTTACTATCTATATTGTTTTTTATTTTATCAACAATTACTGAACAAAGAACAATATATTTAAAATATATGGATCTTTTAAAATTATAAACTTCTTGTCTGTCTAAATTAATTGTATTTTTAAATTGCCTTATTAATAATTTTTAAAACACTGATGCACGAGTACTTTGCTATATCAATAGCATGAATTTAGAAAAATGTTATCTTTATTTTATAATAATATAATGTTTGTTAATTCTTATATATTATTTACTAGCAAAACATTAACATAATTATTAGAGAAAATTATTTGCTGATTAACTTTCAATATAATTATTCTAAAACTTTTAGTATATTAATATCCATAAAAACTTTATAATTTAAATCTTGAGATAAATAAAAGTTTATCGTTTTAGTTCGATTTTACAAATAAAATTAGTTTAAGTAAAGTGATTATAATTTTTATATTTTTTTGATTGTTACTTATTGTATATAAAATTTATATTAACTTGAAAGTTAATATTGGTATTTAAAAATTGAACTTATTAATCTTGGTCTCAGTTATTAGTTTTATATTTATCACATTTTTTCATCAATCAATTTATCTTATATTATTTAAATTTCCAAAATATTTTCTATTTATTAAGGATTAACCATTATTAAAATTTATTAATATTTAATTTAAATTTTTTAATGCAATTAGGAGTTAATTAATTCACAAGCATAAATTATATCCTTATATTATTACTGAAATACATTTGAATTGGGAAATTTGAAAAATAAAAATATAACTGAAAGTAAATATAATTATAACTGCCACTAATTAGAAAGCATCTTAAATATAATTTGATTTTGATTATGACCAATTTAATTATTAAAGTTTAATTAATAAATATAAGTTTTGTGTGCAAGTGTGCAAAAATATAATCATTAAACATGGGGTAGATTATCTGCACATTCTGATATATATATATATATATTTATTTAAATATTAAAATAATTAGAAATGCTGTTCTAGTCAATGATCCTCTGCCACTGTGTCTCTATTGCTGATTCTTTTTTCTTATTTGTCTCCAACATGTTTGCCATTTGAGCCTTCATTCCAAAGGCTTTCATCTTCTGATCTGTCAAGGAGATAGTTTGCCAGCTGTATTGCATCGAAAGGGAAAGCGAGCTTGCCAGATTTGCCCTCCACACTCTGTGTTACTGTGATGCACCTCCTCTCGAAGCAATCCTTTTCCTCCGCAGTTATTCTGTTCCATGGGAGTTCGTTAGTCGTAATGATTGTGAAACAGTCCTAGTATAGCACCGAGGTTTCTCCGAATTTCACATCAACTGCGTATCCTCTGCCCTTTAGTAGTTTTTACATTGCTATAGTTGGCTAGTTCACTTGAATCTTGGAATGCACTTGCTCGGCCGTATTCATTTTAACCACTCCGTTTATCTTCAGGAAGAAATCCAGTCGGTAATTATACTTCCTTTTAGTAGACATTTTGATGTTCTCTCTGTCTCAATAGCTTAAAAGCATAAAATTATCCATCCATTTGGACATTCAGACTAGAACGGCATTTCTAATTATTTTAATATTTAAATAAATATATATATTTATATATCAGAATGTGCAGAGTAATCTACCCCATGTTTAATGATTATATTTTTGCACACTTGCACACAAAACTTATATTTATTAATTAAACTTTAATAATTAAATTGGTCATAATCAAAATCAAATTGTATTTAAGAATCTTTCTAATTAGTGTCAGTTATAATTATATTTACTTTCAGTTAAATTTTAATTTTTCAAATTTCCCAATTCAAATGTATTTCAGTAATAATATAAGGATATAATTTATGCTTTGTACCATTATTGAAAAATCAAAATTAATTAAGTATTTTAATTGTCATTTATATCCAAATATTATCATTTTTATTTGAGAAATTTATCATTTATAGTAATTACTTTATAAATATGTGAATTAATATAAAAGAATGAGTTTCGCAAAGTATGTATTATAAAAAATAAAATCAAATTTATTTAATTATTTATTTATTCTTTGGATAATTTTAATCAAAAGGTGGTCATAAATTTTTTATAATTATAAATTAAAATCAGTAACTTTAATGTATGACTAATAATATTATAATTTATAAATAAATTTATTTGTAAATTAATTTAATCCAATAATAATGTATTTAGAATAGCAATCTAAGCACACAAAAGCGGCTTTATGTTAATTGTAATTTTCATGCTCTGAATTCTAATAAACTATTGCCATAATTGCGAATTTAAAATCGCAAAATTCACAGACCTGTCTTCTGTTCTTACTCTAGAAAGTTTAGATGATGCCTTAATTTTCTTCTGAGTTTTATAGAAGAGGCTGATCTTATGATGGATCTGCTAAACGCAAATTGTTAAAGGTGAAAATGTGGTCGCAACTTCCCTTATGTCTAAATAAGTAGGGGTAGCCAAAAATGTAAAAATAAATTAATAATTAGAGAGAAGTCAAATCAGAAATTTTAGTTGTGGTGAAATGAATTGGGTATGGTGATTCATTTTCATCTAAATTCTCGCTTAAATATTTTTAGATTGACTTAACATTTTTAGGTGAACAATATATTTGATTTTGAATCAGAAAGAATTCCACATCTTTGATCTTATTAACAGTTTATATTTGATCTGTGCCGACACAATTTATAAAAGAGAAAAACTATTAAAAATTTATTAAACAATTACTTTTAAAAACATGTCTTTTATTATACTTTTAAAGCCAAATCTTCAAGAGGAGCTTTATTTACTAAGCACTAAAATTCAGTTTCTTTTACACTGTATATTTAGCTATAAAATGTGATGTTTACAATAGTTTTTGATTTCATGCTTAAATTATCTTTTTTATGAATGGAATGATCATATTTTTTTTTTCTTATTATAAAGGAGGTACCATATAATTTCTATCATAAATTTAAGGTTGCTTATAATTTCCATTTTCCAATTACTTCATTATATTTACTGATTCTAATTAGCTTTCTTGCTTCATTTGCTCAATTTCATTAGTATTGGGTAAGCTAATTTAATCAACTATTTATCTCACTAATTTTACCCTCTAAACTCTTGTTGTCTTATTATGCCCCTCTATAATAATTAAATCATCGTTTCTTGAGGGATCTTACTCTATTTCTCTTTTCAATTAAGAAGTTAATTGTTTTTTTGCCTTGCTCCAGTTTTTGTTCTAATAAACTATAAATCGGTTAATTTATATAGTTTAGATTAGTTAATAGACAAAATATCGATAAGTTTAGTTCTTCTGAGGAGGTAATTACTAAATCAGAACAATCTAGAAAATCGTCATAATCCCGATTCAATTTCTAATCTTAGACAGTTAAATGTTATATTGATTCATCACCAATTATCTTATAAGCTTTTTAAATTAACTCATCCCACTTGTTTCTAAATAAATTAGGGTTAAATATAGCATGATTTTTAGTGTGAGAGCTTGTTATAATTAGCTAGAATAGCTTATCAAGATCTATATTTGATTATTGTGTCAAATTATTTTCCATTTTTAATTCTGATTAATCTCAGTATTTTATGTAAATTAGCAGAAAAGATACAAATTTTGCTCTATAAGTGAATCTGTTTGATATAATGAAGTCTATTGAATGAATTATAATTTATTCTGCGAATATAAATGGCAAAAGAACTTTTGATTTGCTCAACCACTTTTGGTCTGGTTGTACTAGTCTTTTTCTTGTCTTTCTCAATCGACAGTTTGAGTTACAACTAAGTTGGGCTTATCTACTCAAGCATCTTCAAATCTGTGGATAACAAAAGTTACGTACCAGGCTTCCATTTCGTTGGACTAGGTCACAACTTTATTCCCTACGAAGTTACAATAGTCACTGTTGAATTCTCAAAGAACAAGGATGCTACACTTCCCTTGATTAGTTGCAGAACTAAGGATGGACTTAGAAATCAGTTTCTAATACAGAGTCCTTCAAGATAAAATCTACGATATCTACAAAACCGTTCTATTAAGAGTAGCTTTAGATTCTATCTCTGATGTAGGTATTATGTACAAAGCTATAGATTTCTTCACTATTCGCAAGGATATTTCTAGTTAGATGAAGGAAATTTTAGACAAGAGACTTTAAAAGGATCTTAACGTTGAGATGGTTTTCTTCCAATTGAGATCAATCGATTTGCCAGATCCATATGAAATGTCAATCCAAAACACTGAAGTTACAAAGCAAGGTATTTTGAGAGCAGAAGCCGAAAGAGTGAAAAATAACGTTACTCAACAGATGTACATTGAAGTTTCTCAAATCTAAAAGAATATTACCAAAAACGATGCAGAGGGAACTTCTCAAGCTAGAATTCTTATGACTCAAGCTAATACTAAAACCATCGTTTAAATTTAAAGTTTCCAAGCTGTAGCCTACGCTAAACTTATGAAAGATCTTGGTCTTACCAAAGAAGAGCTCATTCAATACTTGTAAATCAACCTTATTAAGGACTATCCAAATGGTGAACTAGTTATTTCTCTAAATGACAAGTAAAGTTCATCAGGCAACTCTAATGGAAAGTTATGATGAGTTTTTAAAAGTTGATTAACAACAAAAGTATAGCGATATATGTTTATTCAAGTAAATAGGCCAAAAAAAGCAATAAAGATTTTACTTGTTTATTTACATAAAATAAATTCTCATAGCAAATTACTAATTTAATATTTTTACTCATTTATATTGACTCCTTAAAATGACTTGAATTATTATGAAATCATTAACTTGTTTTAATTAAAAAAAGACATTATCATTCTTTGATAATAGGCATGAGATCTGCTTGGAAATACTTTAATTCATAGATCGGGTTATTTTCTAATATTCCAGACACTTGCTTTGTGACTTCCTACTAAATTATAACTTCTTAGAAGTCTTCTTAGACTATGCTTGATTATGAAATTCTAAATACATGCTCATCCACTATCATAATCGCGTTGTAGTCAACTTATGAAATATCAAGCTAGTTATTTTATGGTATAACATGTAATCCTGAGCTAAAATCGACATCCTTGATTAAGCCATAAAACTTCAATTCAATTGCTGGCAAAGTTTTACTTCTCATATCAATCTTGGAAATTTTGACATCGTTGAATAACTTTTAGCAATCTTTTAAGGAAGTTTCATTAAGTTTTATAAAAGCAGCAACTTGACCATTAAACTGCCTTAGAACTTATATTTTGCTGTTATAGTCGGAAAATTTATCACCTAGTATAAATGAAATTTTAGCAAAAGACACTTCTTATGTTTTTCTTGAACTTAGTCTGAAAGAGTAAGTTTTGGATATTATCAAATCGCTGCATTTTATTTTATTATCAATTGATGAAACTGCTTGTTTAGTCTAGTTATCAATCAAGTTTTGCTTAAACAAGCACCTATCTTCTTTGAGCTCAGTTAAGCTATTAATTAACTTTCTATTTCTTTAAACAGACCCTTTCGAGTTTTGCTGACCCTCAAAAATATCATTATCGATGTCTAAGTATAAAACAGAATCATAAACTGTCCTCATTTCTCCAGAGAAATCGTTATCTTTCAATCCTTTTCCTTGCTTTTACATAGTAACAACTATATTGGGTCTAATTTCTTTGACAGATTGCATTTGAATCATAGAGCCTAAACCTTCTACCCAGCCACAAGTATTGACCAACAAGACTCTATTTTTAATTTTTGAGCTTTGAGGTTAGTTATGATATACCTCAATTAGATCTGCTACAGCATTCACATAATACTTTATATTCATTTTAGGTGATGAATTATTTATGAAAATACTCTTAACTTCTCAACTCTTGTGAAATCTTGATTTGTCAAAATCAAATCATTTATTTTGGATAATGATACTTATCCTGCAAGAGTAAAGTTTGGTTGCCCAGGATCTGCATCTAGAATGTAAACTTCATGATTCCTTAGTGATTAGAATTAATTTGCCAGACATGAAATGAAGGTGGATTTTCCAGAATTCTAAACTCCATTTATCAAAATAATGATTGATTTATTCGAAGAAAGCTCTTTAATTTTGCTCAAGCTCGTGGCATAGGATTTATTTTAGTTGAAATAACCTTTTACTGGATCTTCCTAAATGGTAAAGTTTTGCAACATTAACTGATCATCAGATTCTAAAAAGTATGAAGACTCCTCTTAAGAATATTATGTGAACTCTTTCAAAGCTACTACTGCATAGTTTTATTAAATTACTTTTATTTTTACTTCATGGCTATCAACATCAAATTTTTGATTTATCAATTATTTGCTTTAAGTTTAGTTTATAGCTTTCAATTGCATTCCTTTTCTTGGATCAGAAATAATTTCAACCCAGTTTTGTGTGTTTTCTGGAGTTAGAAGAGCTCCAAAAATATTTACGATACCATGTAACACTCTCAATTTAGCAGCTCCCTGAAATTTCAGGCATTAAGATTCTGACAAAATAATAACTTTTGCTGATTCACAATTCTCTATGTTGAAAATTTTTATATATTAATTTGACTCATCTATAAAATCATTTTCTTCCTCTGCCTCTTTTGCGTGATGCTTTTCTTATTTTGGTTTAGTATCCCTGTTGTTTTACGTTAGATCATTTTGTTTATCTTTTGATCTTGATCGCTCAATCTCAGAGGCTTTTGCTTTTGACTTTCTATCCATAAGTCTTTATTATTTAATAATTACATCTAATCATTATATTCTTATATGTACCTAACATATATTTTATTATCGATTTGAATAATTATATTATAAATTACTATTTAAATAAGTATGAAAAAAGATAATAGGTCTCCATCTAAACCCCAAGAATTTGATATGTAATATTTTTTAAAGATTTTATAAAAAAAACAAGTTTAAAAATTCTGGAATTACAGGTAATGTAATTCTTGACTTCGTTTTGAAACAGTTAAACTTGATAATGAAATATTTCTGGAATAATATCTTAAAGAAAGAAGAGATTTACACAATCCTATTCCTCATAATGTTTCTTGTACTTTCTTATGGAATATTAACTTATGACCCCAAACTTAACTACTTCTCACTTTTTATTATAATTAGAGTAGATATGAATTGATTACTATGCTTTCTTTTTTAATATTATAATTTTCACGTGACACAATGAAGATTTCCACATTTTTCAGGCAGGGATTATCGATATACTCACATATGATTGAGAAGAAAAAGGTGGATGAGCGCACTATTCAAAAAAAGAACTATGAAAGATACAATACCATCATCTAGAACAACTGGAAAGATGCACTGAGGATGGATGAAGAACGCAGACTCAACAAACTCAGGTCACAACAAAATCCCGCCCTCAGGAGTCAAAGCACAAATATTCATGGTTAGAAGTAACTATTAAAGGATCTTCAGGAATGGAACCCCATTAACAAGCAGCAAACTTAAAATTTAAGAGATTTACCTGAGCACAGGAGAGGCTAGTTCAAGTTAGTTATAGAAAATGATAGATCATAATAGAGATTTGCAAATGTTAATGGCAACCAAGTTGAAGTGCAACCTTTACATCCAAAATTTGCCCCACTTGACAAAAGATAAGTTTAGGACAGCATGAAGAAAAATTTCTTCATGAATATAGATGGAAGTGAACAATACTTCACTGATCTTGCTCGCAGAACTAAACATTTCTTGCTATCTTGTTTTTTCATAATTATAATAGTTCAATTTGCTAACTTACATCAAGATTTCTCCATACATCTGCTTTAATACTACAGTATCATAATTATCCTTGACCAAGATGAAGAACCTCATGATTTGATTGTAGAAATGATGCAGATTTTTAAAGATAATGATAAGATTGCTTATAGTGAATAAAAAAATAAATAGCTTATGTGCTAATGCTTAACCTTAGGAGAAGTTCTTAGAATAAGCAACTTTCAAAAAATAGAGTCTAGATTTAATGGCAAGAGTGAAGATAAACTAGAATCACATAAAATTCTTAGTTAATTAAGAGACCAAATAAGGGAATTGTTTAGATCAACAGCTATAGTCAACTCCAAATTTAGTAATAGAGAATTTTATGTCATTAAAAGATTGAAATTCTTGACTTAAGATGAAGAGGATTATAACTTCAAAGGTGGATCATCAAAAATCATTGGGTATAAATTATACTAATGAGATAAAGCATTTAAAATTTTTTATTCCCAATTTTCCTTCAAATGTAGTACAAGAATCAATCATGGAGTAGAGACTTACCAAGTGATCCAGAAATTATCTCTGCCATTTTTTGTAGATATCTGGATGACAATTACTTTACAAATGAATTTAGAATTATTTATTTTATGTGAACTCAAGATCAAGCAAGGCCATACTCTGTAACGTCCTATCCCTTATAAACTTCCAGATGATTAACTTGCTCTTTTTAACAATTAACCAGTTGGCTATATCCCCTACTATTGTAGAAATACATTTGAATTTGGAAAATTAATTTTAATTAAATTAAATATAAATCAAAATCGTGGCAGTTAAAGTTGGCCAATTTAAACGATCTAGGGCTCATTCGATAGAGAATTCAAAATTAGCTGGACTTTGTTCTTGGCGGTACTATTTTATCGCATCCCTGGAGCGAGATAACTTCACTTTAATGTGAGTGTATAATTTAATGAATTAAGATGAGTTTAATTAAAGTGAAGTTATCTCGCTCCAGGGATGCGATAAAATAGTACCGCCAATAGTAAAGTCCAGCTAATTTTGAATTCTCTATCGAATGAGCCCTAGATCGTTTAAATTGTCCAACTTTAACTGCCAAGATTTTGATTTATTATTAATTTAATTATAATTAATTTTCCAAATTCAAATGTATTTCTACAATATCAGTATGTTACCAAGAAAATGATTCATCCTGTGTTACCTGTAAGTATATAAAACTTAGCACTTAATTTATGAAAATTCTTAAGATTATATTATAAATTGGTATTAAAACATCATTTTATAGGGTGAGTTGAATCTCTTTCATGCAATTACTATGATTTATTAATAAATCAAGAAAGATCATCACAACTGCCAATATGGAAAACTCAACGTTTAGCCGTTTATAGATTAGGTTATATTGAAAAGTAATTCTGACACCTTTACAGCATTCAGATGAGGAAATATAGGCTAATTGTTTGAAATTAAGTTTGTGAATAAAGTGGAAAAATTAATTAAAAATTTTGGAATTATCGTATTAATATTTTAGCAATCAGTTCTTTTTTAGTTAATCTTTTAGTATGATTCTTAATTCTTTGTCATGATCAAATAAATTAATCTAGATAAAATAAATTACTAACTTAAAAGTTAATATTAAATTACAACATTTATAGTAATTTATTTTAGTAAAAATAAGTAAAATTATCATGGAATAAAATTCTTCACTTATTTTAGAATAAGATCAGTTACAATAGACTTTTTCCCAGAACAAAATAGCAAAGCCTACTAAATTTGCTAAAATTTAATAAATTTTAAAACATTTTACCGACTCTATCAACTAGATTTGTAGTGACTAATACAAACTAAATACACCCCTATTATAAATAGAGATTTCGATCACTTCAGACAGCCAGTGCAAATACTCCAAAATCAAATTAAATAATTAATTGAATTTAAGCAATTGCATTCAACAGTAAAATTCTTAACAAATTTAAAATTCATAAGAAAAAGTCAACAGTCATAGATCACCAGATTAATAAAACCTCTCCAGTAAGCAGAAATAAAAGATTATCAGAGAGCAAGTATTAAAAATAATTTCCTGAGGGAGATTTGTAGTAATGTATGATAAAAATTCCCAGGTGTTTGAAAGTTAGTGGACGATATGAAGATAATAATTTTGAGATAGTCAAGAAGAAACTGAGGTAAAATAAGTTCATTCATCACAAGTTTAATCCATCAATTGATAATTCAGAGGGTTTGAGGAATTACGAGGGTGTTTTTAAGTAAAGAGAATAGTTTAATGATCATAGTATAATACATAGTAACAGCAAGTAAGAGAAGGGTCAACGCTAAAGTATAAATCAAGAAGAGGAATTTAAGAATCTATATTAACTTATTGTTTCTAAGGTCTCTAATAAATTTATGAAATTACTAGTTAGAATTAAACATGAAATTAATGTTCGGAATTTGACTCTATATTTTAAAGATTAAGATCTTTGCTTTTTTTAATTAAAGTCTGTTTAAAGATATGCACAAAAAAGAAATGATAACACATTTAAGAACAGTCTACGATCCAAAAAAGTAGAAAGCTTTATTCGAATATTAACAGCGTCAATAGAAATAGATAGAGTATAAATAAATGCTTCATTAAGTTGATGAGCAATGGATATTCTTAGATTTTATTGAGCGTCTTCAATAAGCTGAAAATGAAAATATTTCATAATAAATAGATGCAGAAAAGAAAAATAACATTGAAAAATCGACTCAAATTACCCTGAAGAAATTTATGCCGAATAATTTCACAAGCAGTTTCACAGTGATGAGACAAAAGATCGAGAAATTAGTTGAAGATGGATGATACTCATTCAAGAAGTATAGTAAAAATCAATCCCCTGATAAACTAGATAAAGAAAAGCTTTTTCAAATGAAAAGCCCTCTAGAGATTGTTCATGAAATCAAAGAACAAGAGAAACTTCTCAAAGAAGAAATGGAGAAGAAAGCATCAAGAAGACAGAGAATAAATGTAGAGTAAATATTACAAAGCTAATTGCAAGGATCATTTTTTTAATAAGAAACATGATTCAAGCGAAATGCAACCCACATATTAATCTGGGGAAAAGAAAATGAGATTTTTCTTTTTATTTTTATATGAGTGCTTCTCCCAAATAAAAAAATGTTTCAGGAGCTTTTCAAACTTGCGGTATAAATTAAAATTACAACTAGATAAATATAGTAATTAATGAGAATTAAAAAAAAAGAATGTTTGGATCATTAAAAAATAAAAGGACTTCAAGAAGATTTGCTGATTAGCCTTCTTTTTGGAAAGTAGAGTTTGGTAGAATTAGAAATGAAAGGTTAAGAATAAAAAATTAAAAAGACATAAAGCAATCCTCCTTATTTATTGATATTTATAACCCTATTTTTATATCTTTACAATCAATAAACTCTTCAGATGACCATTCATAAGTAAGTTTTTATAACAAAAACTCACTAAATGGAATGAATTACAGCAAATTGAAAAGCCAATCACCTCGTATTAGTTTAAATTGATCAAACAATAATTCTCCCTCTCCAGATTACTTGAGAACGAAAAGATCTAATGATTCTTCTCCAATGAATTCCAGTTTAAGCCCCAAGACCCTTTAGCAAATGTAAATGAATGAGTTTGAAATGGAATTACAATAAATTCCTTAGAAAGATTTTATCACTTTAAACAAAGAGAAACTGAAAAATATGCCTATTAATGATCACAGACCTTGGTCAGTGCAATTACCTGTATAGTTATAATCAACTTCTATTCAAAGACCCGAATCTAAAATAACGAACAGTAAACAGTTAAAAATATAATCAAAGCTTGAAGATTTTTCAAAACTTGAAAACAACTCCTACACTCCTTTGAATTTGAGTCTTCAGATTGATTATTAAATGAATTAACTTAAACCTTAAACTGTATAATTTGCTAGAAGCACGAGACATTCGATGGATAATTCGAAATAAATTATCGTTGGGGATAGTAATGCATTCAGCCAAACAGGGAAAAGAAGAAACATAAATACATCTACTGGTTCCATGAACTTTTCAACCAAGGCAAGCTTCATAAGCCCAAAAGACCATTTTTAAATGATGAGATAAAAAGATAACTTCTAATAATCCAAGGGTGTAGGTCCACAAGAACAAAAGGAGGGAATGCAGAAAATTCTTCAATATATAACTATAACTAATCGCAGTATACACAGTCTAAATTTGATAATTTAAGTACAATTGTAAATAAATGTGATACCTAAGATGCTAATTGGTGTAAATAAACTGAGGGAGACAGAGAGCAAGTGTAAGTTTAATATATATATTCTTAAATTTCTCATTTAAACTCTTTATGAGATATAGTATGAATGAGACTATTAGATAAGAAGAAGAACTAAAATAAGCAGTGGATTACTATTTGGACTTAGTGAGAATAGGTGTCAAAGAAACTTCAAAGTAAAAACATTATCATTTGTTAATTATAATTTAGGATACAAAACATTCTTGATACTCAGAAGGATGTATTGCAATACTTATTCTTATATTCCTCATAATAATTTACATTTAAAAGTGATTTTATGCAATATTTGAACACGATTACAGCAATTTCCTTGCACCAAGCATTTTAAAAAACTTCAAAGAAGACAACTACAATTAGACTTTATCTTTAATGAAGGATATGAGTAATAGGAAAATTTGGTAGCCTGACAAGTTTCACATATCAAAGAAATCCGATGTTGCAGATACTATTATGAACTTTAAATAATCAAATTAATCAATTTTCCTTATATCTTAAACTAATTCCTAAATATGTCGAATGAAATGTTTATAGTTTGCTCATAAATTAGTTTAATTTTCTTTATGATTTAAGTTAATTTAGTGATAACTCTATTAATAATATAAAATAACTTAAATAAATGTCTTAATAACCACAGGAGAGTATTTTCTTTATAAAAATAGATCGTACTTTGTTGACATTTAATATGCATAATATGGCAGAGATGTGTTTTTAACATGTTTTCAAGAGGAAAAATATGCCTGAAATTGGAAGCAAAGAATTGATAAAGAATTAACAATAAATGATTGATGAATGCATCGACAAATATGTTCAATCTTTAATAATAATAATGAAATTATTTAAAAGTATTTTATATAATTTTCGATTTTTTTAATATTTTTGAAGATAGTGTAACATACCATATAGAGTGACTTTGACTTAAATAATCTAAACGATGGGGGAAATGCTAATTCCTAGAATAATTAAGCACATGAAGAATGATTAATAATTGTAATAAAACCTAGGCACCTTAATTTAAAGTACTCATATTAGTTTTGGAATCAAACCTTTTGAAAAAATGAGTTTGTTTATTTATGATATGTATATATATACTGAAATTACTTAAGTATAAAAATATTTCTAACCATTAATATAATAACTAGATATTTTAATAATTACAAATTAACTATATTAAAATAAAATGGGAAACATGGTTGATTTGGTTCGCATGAACATAGATTACGTTAATAACCCTTATTGGTCAATCATGTAAGTAAAGGTCAAGCAGCTCGATCAAGACACTTAACGCACTATTGGAGAGTTAGACAAAGGAAAGGTATGTTAATACTCTACTTATTTATTGAAATTTTCAATCTATTTTCATAATTACTTTCATAAATGCATAATAAATTCGATAATATCAATGAGAAACAAGTGAATACAATAATTTTTATGTATATAGGTTCTCTTATATTTGTGAATATGTCAGTTGAGGATAAATAAAAACTTGAAGAGAGTGAGCAATTATAGAAGCTAAAAATGCTTGGTGAGAGATATGGGGACCAGGGTTTTGGGGTATATACTATATTCCCAAATGATGTAGAAAGTGGAAACCCTCAGAGGAACAGAGATTTAGCAATTCTATTGAAAAATTGTGGTTTTTACAACCCAGCCGTTCTTAACCCACACATGAAATTTTTGCAGAAAGTAAAGAAATTATCTACTAATATTTAATCATACATTTAGATGGAAATTAATGGAAATGAAATGGATAACTTATATAAATTCTTGAAGAGAAATTCTGAATTATTAAGTCCTAAGTTTGGCAGAGCTTATAGAATCAAAGAAAGTTATGCTAAGGTAAGAAATCTTTCACTTTTAATTATTTGTGTCACTAATAATTATATTAGTTTTTGTGCAACAGATACGGTGAAGTGAAACACTATTTCAGATATTATGATGATTTGGAAAATTCAAATTAGAGCTTGTATTTTTTCTTGATATTTTTGTAGATTGTTCTATCAAGACCATCAACTATAAAATTAATTTTATAAATAAAATAAAGTTTAAATGGCGAGCATTAATTTAGATTATCTATAGTATTTTGTTCTTATTTGTTCAAATTTATGAATGAACTTATTTTAATCTAAATAATCTCATCAATTGAACTAATTTGTAAATTTTCCAAAAAAGTCTTATACTTCAGTTAAATTGTGTTTTATACCGATTGAAACTATAATACTATTTTTAATATATTAAGTTGCATAAACTTCAGTTGTATATAACTAATTTATATATCATCATAATACTTTTTTGCTCTAGCAATACTACTACCCAGGTGTAGAGTTTGCAGTAATTGAGGCTGATGTCAGAAGACTGCTAGAAGAGCAGTTTAATGAAATAAAATATGATAAATTACTCAATCCTCCTGATAATTATCTTTGAAAGATAAATTTCTTTTATTTAAAAGTTAATTCATCTCACTTGACATTAAAAAACTTTATAATAGTATATAAATAGATTGAATTGTCAATATCTAAAATAATGATAAACTAACTTTAAAAATATAAATAATAATTTTATAATTATAGTATACTAATGGTTATAATGAGAGGGAAATGTAAATAATTTACTTCTGAGAGAAATTCAAAGTGAATTCTTTTAAGATTTCTCTAGACTATTGTGATTTGAGGAAGTTTATGTCATGTCTTCGTCTGAGTCAATGTTTGAATCTCGACTGACATAAATATTTTCAAGAATTCCCCTTGGATATTTTTGTTTGCATTAATCGTAGAAAGCCCTTGCCTTTGAGCTGTGGTAAAGCCCAATTTCATCCAATAAAAGATCTCTCAAAATCTTTTTGTCCAAAGTGTATTGCTCAAACTCAAAGTCAAAGTAGGATATGGGTTCAGAAAATGGCTCATCTTCTGGTGCGTGCAACTCTTCAAAATACTTATGACGGAGAGCTTCTTCAGCAGTTAAGCGTTTCTTAGGATCATAAACAAGTAGCTTCTTGAGCAAATCAAGGGCATCTGGTTCAATATCTGGAATAATGTCTTGGAAATCAACCTTTTTAGTTTTCTTGGCTACCTCTGAAATAAATTCCCTTAATTTATGATCAGTTATTTCATTCAATAAGTGTTAAGGTGGAAGACCTAGCAAGCTAATAAGTCTTTGAATCTGTCTGGACTGTTCTTTTTCTCCAAACAGAACCTTTTTAAGATATAGCTCAGCAAGTACACATCCAACAGACCACATGTAAATTTGAGAGGTGTAATTTTTCTATTGATATTTCAATAGTAGTTCTGGAGCTCTGAACCAGCGAGTAACTACGTAATGAGTAAGTTCATAGTTTGTATTAATGCTCTGGTTCTTAACTGTAGCAAAACCAAAATCGCATATCTTTAGGTCGCAGCTCTTATTGACGAGTAGGTTTTGTGGCTTGATGTCTCTGTGGATTACTCCAGCTGAGTGAATGTACTTTAAACCTCTGAGGAGCTGATACATAAAGAACTACTTGTGTTCTCTCTGGATATTATCGTTAATTCTGATAATATCATGAAGATCAGACTCCATATAGTCTGTTACAACGTAAAGCTCATTGAAATTGTTAATGTCTTAAGGCTTTAGTATTTCATGAAATTTGAGTACCTATAATATAAATTATTAGATTAATCTCAGTAAGATCGAATTGAAAGCTTATTCCTAAGAAAATATCGTATCCATAAAGTGGCCCGTGTACTTACATTATCATGATCTTCGAGAGATCTTAAGATTTTTAGCTCTCTCATAGCACGGTGAGCAAATGCAGTGAGATCAAATTGATCTTTTTAATGGCAACGTTCTTATTTTGCTCATTTTAATGAGTGACTTTTACTACCACTGAGGTTGCTCTGTTTCCAACTTTATGATAAGTTTATTAAATCAATTTAAGATTAAGATATTTACTGGAATAGTTTTGGCTATTTATGTTTGTTGACTTGAAGAATGAAATGAAGACTTTCTTTTTTTTATGACCTCGTATTTAGTGTCGACCTTCAGTATCTCCTTGTTGTCTTGAGTCTTGTAGCACTTGTAGTCGGATTTCTCCCCAAAGGTAGCTTTGCCAAAGTTTTTTAGTAGCATCTTTTGTCTTTGTAACGTAATCAAGAAAAGCTTTTATTGAAATTTTAGTTTTAATAATTATTATAATACTCTAAAACTTCAGCCTTTTTATCATAAATTTATGTTTTCTGCAATCTTAGAAAGATCTTTAGCTCATCCACTGGTATTATAATCTTTTATTAAAGTAGAAATATAAATTTAAGTTTGTAAACTATATCATTAGGTTGAGCTATCTCTATATCTTCGAACACTTACAGCATGTCTTTTTTATTTATTTTCATTTTACATATCGGAAGATACGCTGACCTCACTCATCTTACTCATCCTATGAATCATGGCACTAGTTTTATAATCTTGCTAGTTTTTTCTAACTTTATTTAGCTTATCTAGCTCAGTCTATGATATTATCAGTTCGTTTATATTTCTGGAATTAATAGCACGAAAATGAAAATAAATAACTTTAAAATGTGGTTGATTGAAGACTTTGCTTTAGGCAAGACTATTGGACCTGGTTTCTTACTTCGAATCAAATTTAGTATTTTAGAATTCTTTAATCTGAAATATTGTATCCACGACTTTTATTTTAGAGGTAGCAGTATTGTTAAGGTTTGTATAATATCTTGGATCATGTTTTGCAATTGGAATACCATTGTAGTTCACAAAACCTTAGAATGATTCTGATATATTATTTTGGTTTTAAAATTCTTAATGAGAATATTCATCTCTTGCATAAAACTAGCCTGACTTTGATCTACTTGTGTTTTGCTTCACCTTTTTCTTCAATTTCATAATTAGACGTTGTATTTTATCACCATATTAATTTTCCTATTAAACTTGTGCATCTATTTATTTGGTATTGGATTGACTGTTACAAAATCCATTTCTTGTCTTAGATTTGCTGCTGATTGTTAAAAGTTTTAAAATAGATTTAATAGGGATTTTAAACATCAAAACTACTTGGTGTATAAATTTCTGTGCTTTAAGCGTCATCTATTTAGGGAGAGTTATTTTCTTAATCATTTGGTTTTATTTATAAATTATCGTGTAAATTATAAAAATCAGAAAAATATTAAAAAATTGGGAGTAAAGAGTATCTTAAGTTACAATAACTAATGTTTTAATGTGCTATTAAACTAAACGCAAATAAATAAAAATATCAAAGAAGTTAGAATCGTTCATTATTAACAAATTCATTAATTTCCAATTAAGTTTGCTTTTAACAGTAGTGTATCTTCAAAATAAAAGAATATAACTTATATTCTCTTACTGAAGTTAACTGTTTTAGCATGATTTAGTTATTAACGAAAGATTGATGAATATCCCTTAAGAATATTACCTTTTACAAAATACTAACTAATTGTTAACTATTGAAACTTTACATTTTTGGCGAGTGCGAAACTTGATTTTTGTTATTTGAGCTATTTTAATCTTCTCTCTGATTCATTTAATACTATCTTTTATGTAGTTTTATCTCCAATTTTTTGTTCATCATCACTGTTGCTCATTAGGTCTTGTTAAATAGCTTAAAATACAAAAACATTTATAGAGCAACTTCAAGATCATCGTTGATATCTAGCAATCTTTTGTGGCTTTGATCTAACTACAAATTTACACCTCCTTATTCCAATTGTTTAATGAAAAGTAAGCTTTTCTTTCTGTCTTAAAATTCCTTGGCTTGTAATTCCCTCTAAAGCACAGCTAATCTCTCTTAATAAAACTATATGAAATTATATTAAGATATTTGCTCATTTCCTGATCTATCTTATTAGATTAATCTTTAATATTTTTGCTCAGAGATTCATTTTTAAGTAAATTTTCTTCTTACTTATCAATCAAAACCCCAAAACCCCTTAATGAGATTTATAAGTGCTTTGATTTGTAGGGAATTTGTTAGGGGTTGGGGTTATTAATTAAATGCGAGACAAAAATAGCAAGCTTTTGGGGTCTATTTATGATGAAGAGTATATAGATTTAGTGTTTAAACTGCGATATGGATGTGATATATACAGTGAATAAGTCAAACCAGTACTGAACTATAAGTCTATTGCACTGCTCTTAAAGCGAAGTCCATCAACTGTTCGATCCCACTCTCTTATAGCAGTATAACTAAAGCAATAATAGCTGAATTCTATGCCTAAGAGGATGTCAAAGTTTCTATAAAAGCATATTGACTATCTTATTAATGATAAAACTTTGAAGTATTGGGCTCACTTCTCTCTCGACCAACGAGCTACTATGTTTCACCGCCAGTTCCCTGAGTTGAAGATCTCTGCATAGTCTGTTGCATACATTTACAAACGAAACGGTATATCTTACAAAGGTGTTAATCGTATCAATAGAGTAGCCATTTTACAACAATAACTTAAATTATATTTATAAATAAATGCATAGAGCCTAATAGAGTAATATTAAGTTTATTCATGCTGAAGAGGCTGTGTTTACCTTCAACACTTTCATCTAGAAATCTTGGTATAAGAAGCATAGTAATATAGAGGTATATGACTAAAAAGTCAAGGTATAAACAATGGAAATTCTTGGAGGAATTAGCGAGGATGCTGGTTTAGAAACTTATGTTATTCATCCTCGCTCTATTAAGACAGAGCAGTATATTAAGTTCTTAGAGCAGCTGAGAGAGAAGTACCCTGAATAAGAGATTATACTATTCGTTGATAATCTTTCAGTTCAAAAGACTAAAGGCTATGGGGAAGCATCCTCCCCCCCCAATGTATACTTTTTATTTTGTAGTCTGATAGACTTTTTAACGCTGAGGAATAGAAGCTGATGAACATGGCCTACGCGAGCAATAGTTTTTTAGCTATGACTTCTTATAAGTCAAAAAATGATATATAAAATCATAATAAAATTAACAAAAATTTTCAATTTTTCTTCAAATTTTTAATTTTTATAAAATTATCGATAATTAAAAATTTAACAAAATATGTAAATCTTATTAAATTATTGACAATAAATTGAAACTAATTGTTTTTGCATTTTTTTATAAGAGAAAATAATTTTTATTTTTTATTTTTGTTAATAATAATTTAATAAGACTTACATATTTTGTTAAATTTTTAATTATCGATAATTTTATAAAAATTAAAAATTTGAAGAAAAATTGAAAATTTTTGTTAATTTTATTATGATTTTATATATAATTTTTTGACTTATAAGAGGTCATAGCTCAAAAACTATTGCTCGCGTAGACCATGTTCATCAGCTACTATTACTCAGCGTTAAAAACTCTATCAGACTACAAAATAAAAAGTATACATTAGGGGGGGGAGGATGCTTCCCCATAGCCGACTAAAGAAACAAGGAAAAGTTATGAACAACTAAGAATAACACTAGTGTTCAACGTGCCTTACAGCCCATAGTTTAATGGAATTGAATTCTACTGGGGTATACTAAAAGGTCATTACAAGAAACTGATGCTATACCACTTGATGCATGACCAACCTATCGATACTGTAGACTTTATTAAAAGCTCAGCGAAGAGAGTAGATAATTAATTGCTTTAAAAATGTACTAAAGTAGGGAGAGTGAATATATATAAATAAGTTTTGTAGTTAAGTTAATTAATATATAAGTCACATTTAAAATTCTTTAGAGGGAGCTGGCTTTTCTTTCTTTTCTTCTATTTCTTGCTTCCCTCCTCCTAAGTTTCTTCTCTTGCTGCCAGCTCCTGCATCTATGTTCATTGACTCTGGAGGCTAAATATTTGAATAAAGTCTCTTGCTAACTTCATACTTTGTCTGCGACTTTCGCTCTCTGTGAAGCTTGCTCTATTCCTTCATCAAGAAGATGCCAGTACCAGATTTTTCTAAAGAGTTAAACTACAAATCTTACTTGAAATATATGGGTGCTTCTGCAACTCTTATAGCCAGCTCTCACTTATCTTGATCCCCTGTTTATCCTTATCTTCTGAAGAGATGCTGTACCTTTTCTTATGAGATTCTTGAATAATTTCTTTCAAGTAATCACCTTTAATTGTTGCAAGTATGCCAAAGAAATAGTTTCTTTCAGGCAGTTTATTTGACAACTGTTTCTTAGTAGGCAGGTACAGCGAAACCTCTGGGTCATTCATAGCATCATCATATAAGTTAGTCACTGAGATTTCTGGATAGTTTGGAATCTCTGCAAACTTTACATCTTAAGTTTTCAATGCTTTCTTCTCTTCGCAGAGTATCGCCCTTAGAAATGAAATTTTGGTACCTTCCATCGTTGGCAAGAACAAACCAACTACATAATCAAGATGAGTTACTATGAGTTCATTACCTTGCTGCACCAGGTAGCGGTGCAAATCCTCCTTGCTTCTAAATCTTTGAATCAATTCTTGTGCTTGCACTCTTTTCATTGCATCATTCATTGACTCCATCTTGTTTACAGATCTAAGAAATGATATTCAAATTTAAGTTTATTGATTTCAATTATATACCTCTGTAAAACTTACTATTAAATATGGGCATCCTATAGGAGGTCAACCTCTAAGAAGGATATGGAGAAGGTTTTGAGAACTGGTTTCAAACTTGAGAGATTGATATCAATTTCTACTGTTATAGTTCCATATTTTTAAATTTAAATTGGTACGTACTTAATTAGGAGCAGCTCCTAAAATGCTAGTACTAAATTAGGAGCACCCTAATTATAATCATAAAATGACAAAATACCTCCTAAAACAGTACGTACTTAATTAGGAGCACCTCCTAAATTGGTACGTGCTATAATCAACTTATTATTGATAGTTAAAATGGTAACTTTCTCACCTCTATTAAGAGCTGGTTCGTCTCTTTACACTTACATTTCTTCTCTAATACTCTAAGAACTTCCCTATAAACTAGTAGGCTTGCAAAGCTCTCATATAAGCTCTCAGTTATAGAGGCAGTTTTATAATTTTAAATTCAAATTTAAATATGAGCGCTAACATTTTAAGAAAAACAACAGCACTTCCATCAAACTAAATGAGACTTACCTTTGGCGTCAATAAAAAGTGTGATAGCTGTGAGATGAACTCTCATAAGGAACTACCAGAGCTATCACTTGAGGTCTCTGTTATTAAAATAGAAATTAATAATAGAAAATAAATGGCAAACAAGTGTGTGGGAGACAGAGAGGAGGAGAAAGGTAATAATGAATTCCTATACAAACTGAAGAGGTTGAAGTCTATTTTTGTGAGTTATGTGAGAGAGATTTTGCTCATAAATCAAGCTGGTACAGACATATGAAGGAGCATAGAGAAGCCAAGCCCACTGTATACTTAAAGCATGATAAAATAGATGGAAAGTATGACTGCTTTGAGTGCCATAAGCAATACTCTCATGCAAGAGACTTGAAGAAGCATCTATTAAAAGCTCACAAGAAAGATATAGAAGTTGAGAATCATGAAGTTGAGCTAAAGCTTCTGAACAAAAGAAAATCGAGGGAATATTCTAAAGCGGTAATGCCTGAATAAGCTAATGAGTTAGAGTACGTTAAGAAGGCACGCAACCAACTGACCTCTGAAATAACAAAAATTATGATCAAGATTCAATACAAGAAAATACCGGTTCTTGCTTAAATTGACCTAGATACTTCTCTTTAAAGCTACCTAATATTAGAAGACTCCTTTGATAAGAAAGTTATCAATGATCATCAATACGCATACAAGGTGTATCCCTTCAACTATCTCTTAAGTGATGATAAATATTAGATGGAGTTTACAAATGAGTATCAAGTACTCACTCAAGCAAAGTTTAAAGAGTGTAGTTACTTAATCAAGCTAGATGCTGTTCTCCTTGCCAAGGATCATGTTGCTTTCAGACTTCCACTCTATGAAATGACCCTAAGAGATTTCATAACAGATCAAAGGAATCATAAGTAACTTGGATAAATAGCGACTCAGACCGTATAAGGTATTAAAGAGCTTCATAAGTTAGGGTTTGTTCACAGAGATTTGAAGCCAGAAAATATAATGATAAGCTTCTCACCTGTAAGAGTAGCAATAATCGATTTCAACAGAGCTTAAAGAGTGGAAGTAAGGCTTGGAACTGTAATGAGAACGCAAGGGTACTATCCAGAAAGAGAGGACTGGAGAGATGGAGACTTTTAGTGGGATGTGTGGGCTTTAGCAGCAATAATAATAGAGTGCGATATGCCTCGCAATGAATACTACTCTACAAGATGCGAGAAGGATGCTAAACAAAGAATAAAGCAATTTATTGACAAAACAAGAGTATCTCAATCAATGAAACAAATGGCAGAGTCAATAATAATTAAACCAAACTCAAGATCAGACATATCAATAGAGCAGATAGAGTTGTGGTTAAGTAAGATAAACTTCAGACCTCTCCCACATGATCCAAAAGTGCATTTTGAGTTATTAAATTAAATAAATTTACTATAAATTTCACATTAAAACCTATTAATAACCCTAACCCCTAACAAATTCCCTACAAATCAAAGCACTTATAAACCTCATTAAGGGGTTTTGGAGTTTTGAATGCTAGCTATTTTATTGATCTTAATAAAAACTATTATCGGTTCTTGAATGGAAAACTTTCTATTTATCTTTTAGCTTGCTTGAGTAATAAGCAGTAGATTATTAAACATACTTTTAATGCTAGTTATGAATACTTTTATACTGGTTGATCAATCTAAATCCCATGTTTTTCTAGTGCTTCTCATTTTTTTATGTGGTCTAAAAGCTTTTGCTTATTTTGGGATTTTACACTGTGCTCTCTTATATCTTAACCGCTAGATTATCTACACTTTTTGATAAACTTATCTTATCTAATTGTTTATTAGAACTCTCTTTCGGCTAATCTGATTTAATTTCCTCTGGGTTTTAATTTTTCTACTTCATCAAATCATTGATCTCTTTGCAAGTAGATTAATAACTAGCTTATGTAGGTTTTAATCTCTTCTTATGAGCATATTAAATTGATTTCAAGCATCTAGGGTTGACTTCCTAAGGTTCAAAGGGTCTTAGTAAATCTTTGACCTCAATCTTATCTTTGCCTTTGAATAGTAATTTCATCGTTTAATCATACTTATCTAAGTTTTATGTTATACTGGGATGCAGCTAATCCTTTATATCATCATAAACCATATACTTAGCTAGTCCTTAAAGTTCAGCAACTCTTGCTTTCAACTAATCAAATGTAATGTGTTTATCTCTAAATTAAACGAACAAGTCTTTATCACTTTGCTTCAAAACGTCGTCCTAATCTTGTCTATCAAATTTACCATCGCCATGAACGGATTTCAGTTCTCTCGCAATAGGTAACATAACTTTTTCATTAGCGAGGAGAATTTTAAAACATTAGTAGCTCATGTATTGCAAATCTGTAAGCATTAACATTTTAAACCACTCTTCCTTAGTTATTTTTAACTTTTATGGGTAAGTATAAGTTCGAGGTGAACCCCCTTAGTTTTATGAACCAAAAGATTTTTAAACTTCAGCTTTGAACTTTTGAACAAGTGTGTGTATCATTTTATGATGCTGAATTTATTTAAGTCTTTCAAACTGCTTTTATTACTCAACTTTCTATGTATCAATTGATTCTTGAATTTTTAAAGCAATGTTTTAGGATATTTTCTGTGAAATCCCCCAGATAGCTCCACCAATGTTTATTCCATTCTTAATTCCTCTTTTTTATTAGGTTAACCGTAGCTTCTTACATATAAGTTCAATTTTTTCCTCATGTTGCTTTCTTCCATTGCTTGTACTTATGATTCCCTATTTTTATTTCTATTTTCAATCATTTCCTTGTAACCACTGTTAAGTTTAGACAGTCTATGCTTTCGATCCTATTCATCGCTAGTATCTAACTTATCTTTAAACTAATCATATGAAGCTGCCCGTTTTTCATTCATGAGTTTGTTAAAGTACTATCCGTGCGAATCACTCATTTATTTTTTATAAAATTCTTTCTTACGATCTAGGTTCTAGAGCCCAAATCTAAGATCTGACATCGATTGATAAATGTTTGAAAAATCAAAACTTTGGTCTTGCTTTTGTACAAAAGCAGATCTTGATTTTTAAGAGGCCATTACAATTAAACTATTAATAATCAGGCTAATAAAATATTTTTATTAAATAAATAGAAGTTAGAGAATTAATATTAAAGATATTTTAATTTAATTAGAATATATTTTTTTTATTTCAATTTTTTGCTATGGAATAAAATAAAATAGGATCCTTTTATTTAAAATGAAATTATCTTTTTTATAAGAATCAAATAAGCTAAAGATAACATAATATTTTAATCAGAAAAATTTAAAGAAAATAAAGTTCTAAGTATAAATTTTTAGCTTATATCAAACAAACAATTTAATATCATCAGAATATAGTTTTTATAATTAAATTAATAGATTTTTTTGATCGTCATCTATTATTATGAACAACAACCAGAACAACCAATCATTAAGATATTTCTTGAATTTCAACAGCCAAGCGTAAGTCTTATTTTTCTATATAAATTTAATGTAGTCAAGTTCATGTTGGCAGAGTGAATGACAGCAGATCCTATTTTGTAGTCAATCAAGAGAAGGTAGACAGGGCAGCCTAAAACATTGAGTGTATCAGTATTTCAGATATCTATTTGGTTTTTGCTCCTTTGAGTTTCGATGTCGTTTTCAGTTAAAATTTAGCTAAAATATATTAATTTAAGTGAATTTAATCAATTAATCAAGATTTATATTTTTAGGTACTCTGCCGAAAACAGCTTAAATGTGGTAGAGTACCTAAAAATAGAATAAAAAATGATATTTTTATAGAGTAAAGAGAAATCTTGATTAAATTTCCTATAAATAATCTATTTTAGCTAATTACTAGTCCAAGACCATTCAAACTTTCTTCAAGCCTGAGAATTTAAAGAAAAATATTCAAATGTCTTTGATTATGCTGATAATTTAAAAATACCAATATTAAATTTCTTTCTCTCTCAGTAATTAGAGAAGATCATGAAGTCATATCACCAAATGCTACTTAAACTCAAGAACTCTTACAGATTTATTACAACTTTGAAACTTTTATATAATGATGAAACCAAATTTAATATATATGTTAAAATAGAACCAGGCAAGAGTATGAGAATTCTTTTGATAAACTTGAGGATGGCTTTTTGTTGCAGATTTACAGATACATCAACGAGTGCTAAATCTTAGTGAGTTAACATTTGGACAAGTTCTTCCACAACTAAAGAATGAATCTCATTAAGGAGCACAAAGGTTATGCAAGCACCCCAGTTGAACTATACTTAAAACTCAAAGATCAACAAATTCAGATTACAGAGAGTTGCATGAATCTCATCTATCATCAGCCATTTGAGTACTTTGGAGTTTCTGAGGAGAGTTTCAGAAAAGTTGTGGAAAGAGAATTAAGAATATTGTAGACTTATCAATCACTTAAGGCCTAGCATCACATTGTAAACGACAAGGTCATAGAATCATGGAATAGTCCATTCATGAAAGTTTTCGATGATATCCAGGTGGTGAAGATGAGAAAACAAATGGATAACTAAATCATCACAAATTCTATGGTTCGTGAGTATTTGAGACTTCTTCAATATGCCAGATAATCAACAGTTCCTAAATCTAAGCCAAAACCTCTCTTCATTGTGGAAAAAACAAAACCAAAGTTTGAGTTTTGTGATGCAATTATTAGTGAAACTATAACAGAAGGGTAATCGTATAACAGAGTTTAGTGCTAATCTCAACAAGGCTTCAAAGTAGAATCTGCTTTTGAAATATTTGATTCTTCAAATGAGAGATTTAAATTTTCAAACCTCAAACCAACTCCAAGAGGCATGACTGCAAATGAGCTTGGTTTTGGACTTGATAATCACTCCTATAATGGTAAATCTTGCAAGGTAGACATGCTTGAGGGTATGCACTTTGCTATGATCTTTGACTTTTTGCACGAAACAACTACAATCTCAGAATATCAAATCAGACTTAATTAGTTAGTTTAAGCTCATTTTTATATTTATATATATATCATCTACCATATATAAATTAAACTTGCATAAATTTATAGATGATTTAGATTATTACCAGCAAAAATATTTATAAATTTTTTAAAGAAAATTATAGGTGATTCTATGTGAAGATAATTTTTAATTTTTTATAAGAGCCATTATTATTCAAACTATTTGCTCATTAATATAATATTGAGTAATAATTTTTAACAGAAAAATTCAAGTGTTGCCTTCTTAGAACTTTTTACTTTACTCTGTTATAATTTTTCTCATAAATTAATTTTACTTTAAGCTAATAAAATATATTAAACTCTTGTTAATCATCACCATTAAAAGCAATAACTATAAAAAACTTTCACAGAAATATACTTCTCTATTCCTAAATAATCAGAGAGCTATTTTTCTCATTATAAATTTAGACATCTAGATTCCTTAACATTTAAATATATATCAGACTTAAAGTTAAGGAACTCAAACATTAGCTTACTTCTGACGAAATTCAGTGCTTAAAGTTCTTTCACATTGATTGTTCTTCATTCTGACACTTTTGAAATTTTACATCGATCAAATTTGAATTATATGAGTTTATTTTAGAGTTATTGGTTCTATTAGTTTTAAATAGTTGTTGATTTATTAATTTCATAATTTTTATATTAACAAATAAATTATCACAATTATGAAACATAATATATAAAAATTGCTTTAAACCAATTATTTTCTATTCAATATTAATAGATCATTTTAGATTATATTTCTCTTATGGAAGACAGTTTTATAGATATATCATAACTAGATATAACTAATTTTTTATATTCTTGTTTATTTTGATCTATTTTTTCTTTAATTTAAATTATGTAAATTACAAATTAAATTTTGATTAAATAATTAACTAAATCATTTTGAATCTCTTTAATATGAAGCTTATTTGCGATTTAAGGCGATTCTTAAAATTAAATTGTAAAATAATGCTAAAAGAGAAATAATTTGTTGAATTCAAAAACGAAGATTACCCTGCGTATCAGAGAGCAATAATTCTTCCATATTGGTAGGTAAAGAGCACTTAATCAATCCATCTATACTTGAGACATAACAACATTTAAGGGGACGGAGAATTCAGGGCAAGACCTTTCACTGGTTGCATCAGTGAAAGAGAACCTTCAATATTCATCACAATTGCACGCTCTCTCATAATGGACTCGTGTTCTTTTTTTCCATGGGTAGATCAAAGATTTGTACAGGCATATCAATCCATTCCGCTTTATTACAATCCTCTAATGAACATGATCCTTGAAAAATGTGTGTATAACGAGTAGACTGTGCATAGAATAGACGGGACAACCTGGATTATCTGGTATCCCCTAGAAAGCATGACTGAGGATCTAGAAGCTGCTAACGAGGTACTTGTGAATCATTGATTCACCCTAGTCAATAAGCGTATAAAAGGTAACCACAATGAAATACACTTAGACAATATTGATGAAGAATATGCCACAATTATTAACGAATCTTTGCCTGCTCTTAGAAAACGCCTTGATCCTACACAAGCACCAAGGATTCCTAAATATGCATTAATACTTGAAGATGATTCCCATGATTGGTAGTATAAATGTACTCCTTAAAATTTTAATACTTATTTATTTTATACATATACGAGGCTCTATGGATGAGTCAATTGATGGTCACAGGAGAAGAAAAATGGAAATTTTACACTGGTTTTAAAGGACAAGTACCCACTGATTCAGAACTCCATAAGTTGAAAGTTTTAGTGTTGCCTGAAGGAGGTTAATCCGCATATAATACTGAAGTACCTTGGGAAACTCAACTAGGTGCTTTAGTTAAAAATTCTCAAGAATCATCTATAAATAAAAATGATTGGTGGTTGCTTTGGAGCCTAATTAATAGCCCAGTATAACGGAGGTGCCGTCGAGAAAATGTTTCTTGCAGGAGATAGGCTTAAAATACTTGGCAGAGAGTATATTACCTTTATGGACGTCTTCTTCGAATAGCCTTACGTCAAAAGTTTCATGAAGAAAAGAGGCCTTACTTAAGAGACTTTTCCAAATATAGTTTTACAAGAATCTCATGGTGATAACATAACTAAACTACCAGAAGGAGCAATAATGATTGGTTCATCAGAATCATGCGAGATAGAGATGTATTAAATAGGAGATAGAGTATTGGCGTTTCAGTCTCATCCGGATTTTAATTGCGGATTCTAATAGGAAATTAGCGAGGTTGAATACTTGGGAGTAATTAGCTTAAATTATCATAAAATTGCTTTCTTAAAATGCTAAACCCCATTGCATATATTTTTAAACTGGAGAAATGGTTAAAACTATTTAACATTAAAACTCCTATTTATCCTTCATTTTTTATATTATGATTAAGTTATTTTAGAAAATAATTATAATATTATCAATGTCAAAAGCCTTAATAATATATGAATTTAAGACTCATCAAAGGGAATAGAAACTAAAAATTTTATGTTTGGCATTATTAGAGAGTTTATTAAACCTTCCTGAGCCAAAGATTGAATTTAACTATATCAAATATAAAAAATTAAACTTTTGCCACTTTTGTATTAAAATATTAAATTAAAAGAAACGGTAAAATAAATTTATAAACTTATAATTGCAATAATAGGTAAGGTAATAAAATTTGGACAGGGGGGAAGTTTCCTGCCCCATAAATAAAAATATGCAATTTTTATAATTTTCAAAGAATCTTTATAATTAATTATGATAAAGTTATTTTTATTCTAGCTTAAAATATCATTTATACCTTGATAATGAATTTACATTTTAATGAAAATCACAAAATTATTAATAAAAAATAATTATTTTAGCCTTGTTTATAATATATAATTTGGTAAACAATAATTATGTATCTTGAAAATTATATATTAATAAAAGTTGTTTTAGAACAAGTTAATAGTGATTAAAATTGAAATTTATAAGTTTCTAATATTTTTATTGCCAAACAACATAAAATATAATGTTGGAGGCAGGAAACTTCCCCCCCCCTAAAATTTTATTGAGATCTAATTCTAGATTTTTAGAAGCATATATCTTTAGAGAACTTTGACGCTGAATCAAAAACAGCACCATTAATTAATACCCCAAGATCCCTAGAGGCCTGCCGACGCCAGGGAATTGAACCCCGTGAAATTGTGTTCAAAACTTTGAAAAAATTATAAGAAATCACATGGTGTTGAAGCGAATTCCTTAACACCTTAAATTTTTCAAATAAGGTTTGATCATTAAGAGCAGAGAAGACAAGAAAAGTTGCTGATATTATCACTTGAACGAAATAAAATAATAAATGAAGAAGCTTAGGGTATGTGGTCCCCTGGGGTAGGCCTATTTTAGCATTAATTATCCAAGCATAGTAGCGGAGGAAGTGGATAAGGAGCTCTGGGGAATCAATTTTCAATAGGGAAGAATAAATTATCAAGTATAGGTCTATTGGAGTCACCAAGTAAAATGGACAGTGCCATGATTGAGAAGGAAAGGCAAACATTGGAGAAGATAAAACTTAAATAACAGAAAGAACTTGAGTAGATGATGGAGTATGAGAAGAAAATGCAAGAAATTAGAGAGAAAAACGAAGAGAAAATGCTTAAAGAGAAAGAAAGAGAGGAACGCAGGCAGCATGAATTATTCATCAAATAGAAAGAATAGGAAGCTAGAAAAGCATAAGAAGAAGAAAGGAGGAGATAAATAGCTGAATAAGGAGCAGAAGAGTAAAGACGAAAACAAGCTGAGTAATATAAGAAAGAGTAGGAAAAGAGTGAGTAACAAAGATTAATAGATTTTTAAAGACAGAAAGAAATAAAGTTAAAAGAAGAGGAAAGCAAGTAAAAACAGCTTGAGTAAATATAAAGATTTTTTAAGAAAAAATTAATCGTAAAATTATAGTAATATGTATTAAATTTTCTGAGTTCCAAAAATAAACAGAAATGATCTTGTAACAGCAATAAATGGAAGTTGAACACAGAAGACAAGAAATGAAACGTAGAGATCAAGAAAGAAAAGAATTCCTGGCATAGTAACAAAGACAAAAGTAATAAGAAACTGAGTAAAAACGCTTAGAAAAAGAAAGGAAAATCTCCTAAGTGAGGCAAAAAGAAGAGGAGTTACTCAAATTTTAGAGAAGGCAATTCACAGAAAAAGAGAGACTTGCTGAAGAGCAACGATTGTAATTTGAGAGACGAAGAGAACAAGAGCGACTTGAAAATGAAAGACTTGCAAGAGAGAAGCAAAGGCAGATTGAACAAGTAAAATAATAGAATGAAATGCCTGAACAACAAAAGGAGTAATTTTTACGGAATCAGCGTATAGCTGAAGAACGAAAGCGCTAATTGGACATGAAGCAGGAGCAAGATCGCTTATTTAAACAATAGCAAGAAATGGAGAAGAATAAATACAGGGACGATATCATGAAAAACATGCTTACTATCGAAGAACAAAGAAAGAAGTTTGTCATGGATAAGAGAAATGAACTTGATTAGAAAGTTCAAATGACTCAACAGTAGAGAGAAGAGCAACTAAGATTTGAGAAAGAAATCGAAAATTTAAAGAGAGGCGATAGAAAGGAGACTGTAGAGAGAATTCAAAAAATATAGTAGTACTAGAGAGAGAAAGTCATGGAAAAAATAATAGGAGATGACATTATCATAATAACTCAAGGCAGAGAGAAACGCACTTTTAATAGCAAGAGGAGAAATGAGAAAATAAGCTGATTTACAGAAGCAATAAATGATGGAGACATTCGAAAGAATGAAGACAAAGGGTACTACAGATGTAAGAAACTTGATGTAAAATTAATTAATTGTAATAGAAAAGAAGCAAGACAAGTTTTGATGGAGGAAATTCATTTTAAAATGGGCTTACTTCTCTGTCTCCTAATCTTGGTTAAGGTAAATCATTATAAAGTTAATTTTATTTTAGCTCATGATGTTGGTTTCAGAGTAAACAAGAATAAGAATAAAAATAAATCTATAAGGAAAAAAGCCTCAAGGGTTGATGGCCAAAAATATATTGAGCAATTAAGAAAAAACACAATTCTAAATTACTGAATATTCTTGAATAAGAACAGAGATCAGAGGCTGAGAGAGATGCAGCTAAGAACAATAACAGTTGAAAATGAAAGAAAGCGCTTAGAAAAAATATTTGGCATTGAAAGAGCTAAAGCTTCTGAGAGAATTGTGAATGCAAGTACTGATCATGAGAGAAATCTCAACTAAGAAATGCAAAAACTAAGATTATTATGAATTTCCATTTTCTACTATTTAAGTTCTCATATTATGGCATTGGTTAAGCTAATTTAAAAATATATCATACTTTTGATTGAGGAGAGTCCTTAAGTTGCTAATTCATGAGATATTGTTGAAATGCTTAAATTATTGAATCTTTTTCTTGCTTCTCTTTGTCATACATATCAGTAAAGTGATTCAGTTTAATTTCAGATTTTTTCAATTGTATCTTCAACTCATTTACTTCTTTTTCAAGCATCAGTTTCTCCTAACAATAAATCAAAGGAGATATTTATAACTTACACTTGCAATTAGACTTATATGCCTTTGCATTTCTTCGACTGTGGCGTTGCTTTTAAACTTATTTTTTCTAGCTTTTTCTTTGATTCTTTCCAATTCAAATCTGATATCATCATTCTCATGTAATATACTATAACTTATCTGATCAATCCCTTGCCTAAACTTTCTATATTTATAGATATAGTTTAGACTTAAATGAAGTTAATATAAATTTACTTTCTCAAATTATTACTGTAATCTTATTATAAATAGTTTAAATAAAAGAATCTCATTTTATAAATTAAAAACTAATTTAAATCTATTACTTTATTACTTTTACAAGGTTAAGTTAGGTCTTTGCTGACTTTAATTCAGTCTAATTTTATTTTTTAACATTTATCCACTATTTTAGAAATAGTTGACTGCTCTATTGATTTATTGTATAAATGGTTGACTCCTGCCATCCTCATCGAACTTAATCCTCTCCTCTTCATTAGTAAGTAAATTGCTGAAATTTATTTTCTCGTTTTATTATCTATCGAAGTGGTTTTGAGACTAATCTGAGTCATTGTGCACGAAATTTTAAATCCTAAGTGGAGGAGAGTGCCTTGAATTTCTTTGTTCAAATGGTAAATTTTACTGAACGTTTAAGGAATCTACAAGCCATGGACATTCCTCTTCTTGGTATTCATGATTTGGTCTCTGGGCAATTCAATAATAATTCAATATAATTTAATAATACTATAATGTTTAGGGTTGATTCTAGGGTTCCATTAATCAAGTGGATTAGAGTTTTTTAGAGGGATTTCCAGATACTCTTATCCATTATAATTTCCTTGCATATAAAACATTGCTAAATGATGTTCATCACTACTCTTCTAAATAATGAGTAAATTAACTTATTATTTGTATAAAAATGCTATATTAATATTAAGCACTCTTATTATTGATATTGTTACTTATATTAAAGATGCCATTTGGAGTTAATATATTGCTATTATTTTGATTGCTCTACCTCCGTTGAATCAATGTGTTGAATATTTCTTAATGCATGCTGAGATTATTATCGCTTGTCTTCTTTAAAAATTGGCTTTGATTTATGTCTTTAAGTGAGAAACTTACATCACAACTCTCTATTTTACTATTATTAATATTGTTGTTGCTTGTTGTCTCTTCTTTGTAACTTTGATCTATTTGCTATATTAATTGTTGGCTGATTGTCGTGGATGCTATATCATTCTGGGGAAAAGAGTCGGATTAATGAGATTAGAAGTGATAGGATTGCTAGGAGGGAGTTTGATTTATATAGGGGTTGAATTCTTTGATTTGAGATTATACTTATTAGGTCATCAGTAGTTTCGTAGTTAGATTGGTGTTGATATTTTCGATATTTTCATTCATTTATAATTAAATAATAATGCCAATTTTTATTGGAACTTAATTAGTAATAGTCTTTTTGCGAGAATTATAATAGCATATAACTGGGGATTTCCTATTGGAAAACAATGTATTTTACTTAGTTTCTTATGTTTAAAGTAATCTATCCTCATTCAATACTCTTACTACAATTAAAATTATTATAAATACTATGAAAATACCTTCTGGAATACTAGATGTGCTCAGTTAATTGATGAGTTGACCGGAGTGCACAAAGCTTTTTTAGTCTTTTTCAATTGCTTAATTTTTCATTTTAATAAATAATTTTTAATTATATATTTCAATAGACAATAATAGCAAACTGATTAAGATTACATTGTACAATCTTAAAAATCAATTAATTTCAAATATTGTTAAAATTTTATAAAAATCAGAAATTCCTCAAAATAAAAAGAAATTATTTATTTTTAATAATGCAATAACAAATCAATAAATTCAAAAGTATCTTCAGATTTAAAGTTTGATTTTATTTCTTATATTATCTTCACTTACTATTAATCTATCGATTTATATTCTAAGCAATCACTAGTATAATATCCCAATATAAAATTTCTTACTCTATCCCAGAACTAAAATATTTCCTATTTTATCCTGATTTCCAGTCCATAATTTATTTTTTTTACTCTATCATAAATATATCTATCGTTTTATAGGTGTTCTATAGTTTTAATATATAATATTTTCAATATAAAAACCAATCTGTTTTCGTGGAGACTCTTCTAAAGTATCAATATACCAAATATTATGCTGAAATCTTTCCAATAAATCAATTAATCAGGGTGTTTTGTGTATTTGATGGGATTTAATTAAAAAATATGTCAGGATTTTGGGGTTTATTTAGAGGTTTTGACATAGTAGTTATGCACTGATGCCTACAATATACTAAAATATAACAGTAATAAATATTATTATATATAAAAATACAATGTTATCTGAAGATTTTCTAAGATAGCCAAATTTTATTTTATAGTATCATATGTAAATTGCTTGTAAATTTCTATCATAAAACTGTAATTACGATTCATCATGGTATTCATTTAAAACCCTAAAACCCCTTAATGAGGTTTATAAGTGCTTTGATTTGTAGGGTATAGTTGGGGTCTTATTGGGGTTAGTAGAGAGATTAGGCCAATTTGCAAAATGAGAAATAGAAATTAGCGAAATTTAGGGTCTATTTGTGATGAGAAATATTTAGATTTATTGCTTAAGCTGAGGTATGGTACGAGTATTAATATAGATTAAGTCAAACCAGTAATGAATTATACAGCTATAGCAAAGCTCCTGTGCAAGAGTGCCTCAACAGTTAGGTATCATTGCTTGTTGGCTGTTTAGCATTTTAATTCAGGCACTTGAAAGCATCCTGCGAAGAAAATAAAAGTTCTCACAGCACCATATTGACTACCTCTGTGATTCGAAGACTTTAAAGTATTGGGCACACTTTCCGCTAGACTAGCGAGCTGTGATGTTTCATCGCAAGTTTCCTGACATGCGTATCTTCTCCTTAGACTATAGCCAATATTTATAGAAGAAATGGTATTACTTTTAAGACTGTCAACAGAGTGAAGAGGGTGATTGATTTCACAGTGCCATTTTATAGTAATAATTTAAACTATATATATGATTAAATGCAAAGAGCCATTACTAATAACATCAAGTTCATACACGCTGATGAAGCTGTGTTTACCTTCAACACCTTTATTAATAAGTCTTGGTATAAGAAGTATGATAATATAGAAGTCTATGATTAAAAAGTGAATGTAGTCACCCATGCAATTTTAGCTGGTATAAGTGAAGATTCAGTATTAGAAAGTTATGGTATTCATCCTCGCTCTATTAAGCGAGAGTAGTACATAGAGTTCCCACATAAGCTGAGAGATAAATACAATGATCAAGAGAGCATCCTGTTTGTTGACAACCTCTCAGTTCATAAGACTAAGGAGTCTAAGAAAGCTTATGAAGAGTTAAACATTACTCCTGTATACAACGTTCCTTATAGCCCATAATTTAATGGAGTTGAATTTTACTGGAGTTAAATCAAGACTCACTACAAGAAGCTGCTGCTGTATCAACTTATGCATGACTTGCCCATCGATAAAGTAGACTTAATTCAAAGCAGCTGTAAGAGAGTGAGCGTAGATAAGACAACA
>ARYC01003669.1:0-47335 GCA_000711775.1 Oxytricha trifallax
TAATTGTAAGTAAATAATTAAGTTGACTATAAATGCTTGTAGAAATATCATTTTTATGAAGGCAAGATCTTGGAGATTCACTCTTGTCAATTTTTTTAAAAATCTTATGGACACCCAAATTGAGTAAAATTTTACAAATCAAGGTTTTTAAGGTCTGGCTTACAACGACCAATACTTTTTAAGAGCAGAAAATAAATACGAGCTGAGATAATGAGCAGCAAAGAGAAATTTCCGCATCTTTTCACAATTTTTAATATAGCCATTTTAAGTTTTATTATATAATTTAATGATGTAGTATGTTAAACCTGGTATTTTAAGGTTTTCGAGACATCAAGAGAGTGTCACGGAAATTCATGAAATGACCTGAAGTGAAGCAAACCCACTAATTTTTGGCTCCTGAGCAAGAGTGTAACACAGGAACACCAAATATATAGTCATTTTTAAAAGTTATGGAGTGGTAAAATTGCCATTTATTAAATTATTTAAAATTTGTCCTGTGCCAAAACTCTTTCCCCGCTTAATTCAACTTCAAATTTATTTTTCCAATAAACTCTCAAAGATAATGAATCTAGTCAATTTGACCTCGCTGAACACGAATATGAAATCAGAATTGTTTTATCATCAAAATGCTCAAAGTAATAGCGATTTTATTTTTATTCATATAAAATGATGAAACAGTATGTAACATAGCCATTTTAGGGGGTATTTCAAGTCATTGGTTTATAGGTCCATGGTAATTTATTAGTTGACCTGGAATTCAACAAACCCACTAATTTAAGTCTCCTGAGCAAGAGTGTGACATTGGAATGCAAGATATATGATCATTTACAAAAGTTATGGAGGCGCCAAATCGTCATTTCTTCAAATTTTTTAATTTTTCTATAAAAACGCAAAGAGTTATTTTAAACTATGCCAATCAAAAACCTTGACTATTAAGTAGCTAGAATCATTGTTATGTATTATATGTTCAACATTTGAGCAGAGTCTTGGATTGAGGTGAATATATTTGTAATTAAATAATTAATAAGTTGACTATTTAAATGTTTTGAGAAATACCATTTTTGAAGGCAAGATCTTGTAGATTCGCCCTTTTCAATATTTTAGTAATCTTATGGACACCCAAAATGAGTAAAACTTTACAGGTCAAGGTTTTAAGGGCTCGCTTACAAAGAGCGATACTTTTTAGGAGCCGAAAATATATACAAGCTGAGATAATGATCAGCAAAGAGAAATTTCCGCATCCTTTCACAATTTTTAATATAACCATTTTAAGTTTTATCAAATAATTTAATGATGAAGTATGATAAACATGGTATTTTAGAATTTTCGAGGCATCAGGTTAGGGTCGCGGAAATTCATGAGATGACCTGAAGTGAAGCAAACCCACTAATTTTTGGCTCCTGAGCAAGAGTGTAACACAGGAACACCAAATATATAGTCATTTTTAAAAGTTATGGAGTGGTAAAATTGCCATTTATTAAATTATTTAAAATTTGTCCTGTGCCAAAACTCTTTCCCCGCTTAATTCAACTTCAAATTTATTTTTCCAATAAACTCTCAAAGATAATGAATCTAGTCAATTTGACCTCGCTGAACACGAATATGAAATCAGAATTGTTTTATCATCAAAATGCTCAAAGTAATAAAGATTTTAAGTTTATTCATATAAAATGATGAAACAGTATGTTAAACATCATTTTAGGGTATCAATCATGTGGTTTTAGGTCATGGTAATTTATTAGTTGACCTGGAATTCAACAAACCCACTAATTTAAGTCTCCTGAGCAAGAGTGTGACATTGGAATGCAAGATATATGATCATTTACAAAAGTTATGGAGGCGCCAAATCGTCATTTCTTCAAATTTTTTAATTTTTCTATAAAAACGCAAAGAGTTATTTTAAACTATGCCAATCAAAAACCTTGACTATTAAGTAGCTAGAATCATTGTTATGTATTATATGTTCAACATTTGAGCAGAGTCTTGGATTGAGGTGAATATATTTGTAATTAAATAATTAATAAGTTGACTATTTAAATGTTTTGAGAAATACCATTTTTGAAGGCAAGATCTTGTAGATTCGCCCTTTTCAATATTTTAGTAATCTTATGGACACCCAAAATGAGTAAAACTTTACAGGTCAAGGTTTTAAGGGCTCGCTTACAAAGAGCGATACTTTTTAGGAGCCGAAAATATATACAAGCTGAGATAATGATCAGCAAAGAGAAATTTCCGCATCCTTTCACAATTTTTAATATAACCATTTTAAGTTTTATCAAATAATTTAATGATGAAGTATGATAAACATGGTATTTTAGAATTTTCGAGGCATCAGGTTAGGGTCGCGGAAATTCATGAGATGACTGAAGTTAAGAGAATCCACTAAATTTGAGCTCCTAAACAAGAGTGTTACAAAGGAAAACAAGAGATAAAGTCATTTTCAAAAGTTATGGAGTGGTGAAATTCTCATTTTGTTGTAAATTATTTAAAATTTGCCCTGTGCAAAACTCTTTCCCGCTAAATTCTACTTCAAATTAATTTTTAATTCAATTCCCGAAGAAAATGTATCTAGTCAATTAGACCTCGCTGAACGCGAATATGAAATGAGAATTGTTTTATCTTCAAAATACGCAAAGTTATAAAGATTTTAAGTTTATTCATATAAAATGATGAAACAGTAGATGTTGAGAACATGGAGGTTGCCATTTTAGGGTGATTCAGGAGTCATTGGTTTTATGTCATGGTAATTTATTAGTTGACCTGGAATTCAACAAACCCACTAATTTAAGTCTCCTGAGCAAGAGTGTGACATTGGAATGCAAGATATATGATCATTTACAAAAGTTATGGAGGCGCCAAATCGTCATTTCTTCAAATTTTTTAATTTTTCTATAAAAACGCAAAGAGTTATTTTAAACTATGCCAATCAAAAACCTTGACTATTAAGTGCAAATCATTCAAATGTATAATATGTTCACATTTGAGCAGAGACTTGCATTGAGTAAATATAATTGTAAGTAAATAATTAAGTTGACTATAAATGCTTGGAGAAATACCATTTTTGAAGGCAAGATCTTGGAGATTCACCCTTGTCAATATTTTAAAAATCTTATGGACACCCAAAATGAGTAAAACTTTACAAATCAAGGTTTTAAGGGCTCGCTTACAAAGACCAATACTTTTTAAGAGCAGAAAATAAATACAAGCTGAGATAATGAGCAGCAAAGAGAAATTTCCGCATCCTTTCACAATTTTTAATATAACCATTTTAAGTTTTATCAAATAATTTAATGATGAAGTATGATAAACATGGTATTTTAAAATTTTCGAGACATCAAGAGAGGGTCACGGAAATTCATGAAATGACCTGAAGTGAAGCAAACCCACTAATTTTTGGCTCCTGAGCAAGAGTGTAACACAGGAACACCAAATATATAGTCATTTTTAAAAGTTATGGAGTGGTAAAATTGCCATTTATTAAATTATTTAAAATTTGTCCTGTGCCAAAACTCTTTCCCCGCTTAATTCAACTTCAAATTTATTTTTAAATAAACTCCCAAAGAAAATGAATCTAGTCAATTAGACCTCGCTGAACGCGAATATGAAATGAGAATTGTTTTATCTTCAAAATACGCAAAGTTATAAAGATTTTAAGTTTATTCATATAAAATGATGAAACAGTATGTTAAACATGCATTTAGGGTATTCAAATCATTGGTCTTAAGCATAGGGTAATTTATTAGTTGACCTGGAATTCAACAAACCCACTAATTTAAGTCTCCTGAGCAAGAGTGTGACATTGGAATGCAAGATATATGATCATTTACAAAAGTTATGGAGGCGCCAAATCGTCATTTCTTCAAATTTTTTAATTTTTCTATAAAAACGCAAAGAGTTATTTTAAACTATGCCAATCAAAAACCTTGACTATTAAGTGCAAATCATTCAAATGTATAATATGTTCACATTTGAGCAGAGACTTGCATTGAGGAAAATAATTGTAAGTAAATAATTAAGTTGACTATAAATGCTTGTAGAAATATCATTTTTATGAAGGCAAGATCTTGGAGATTCACTCTTGTCAATTTTTTTAAAAATCTTATGGACACCCAAATTGAGTAAAATTTTACAAATCAAGGTTTTTAAGGTCTGGCTTACAACGACCAATACTTTTTAAGAGCAGAAAATAAATACGAGCTGAGATAATGAGCAGCAAAGAGAAATTTCCGCATCTTTTCACAATTTTTAATATAGCCATTTTAAGTTTTATTATATAATTTAATGATGTAGTATGTTAAACCTGGTATTTTAAGGTTTTCGAGACATCAAGAGAGTGTCACGGAAATTCATGAAATGACCTGAAGTGAAGCAAACCCACTAATTTTTGGCTCCTGAGCAAGAGTGTAACACAGGAACACCAAATATATAGTCATTTTTAAAAGTTATGGAGTGGTAAAATTGCCATTTATTAAATTATTTAAAATTTGCCCTGTGCAAAACTCTTTCCCGCTAAATTCTACTTCAAATTAATTTTTAATTCAATTCCCGAAGAAAATGTATCTAGTCAATTAGACCTCGCTGAACGCGAATATGAAATGAGAATTGTTTTATCTTCAAAATACGCAAAGTTATAAAGATTTTAAGTTTATTCATATAAAATGATGAAACAGTATGTTAAACATTGATTTTTAATGGATTACAAAAATCGCCAATTTAATATGATTCCAAAAAGAAGAAATGATACACCAGACGAAATTAAATACAAATGAAATTGTTTGTGAAATGAAAAATTCACCTAATTTCTTTTTTTTTAACAAACATTAAAAATAATATCAGCATAGTTATGGAATTGGATAATGTTTATCTACAAAAATAAATCAAAAATGTTTATTAGAAATCTTAATAAAATATCTCATTATACTTATCATATTTAGATTCAAAATTATATTTTTAGTAGGGATTATGCAGTTTATTAAATTTTGTTTCCTCATTGTAAATTTTTCTATTATAAAGGCGTAATTTGAAATTAAATTAAAAAAATGAGAGTTAAAAGAGAAAAATAGTTATTTGTTATTGTAAACATAGATTCTAAAAATGTAACTGTTTTTATTTAAAAAAATCAAAACTAGTGATAATTCATATATGACCAATTTTACAATAATATTTGTAAATAGGATCTTAAATGCATCAAAATAGCTTTTGTTCATATTAAAATATATAGTTTTGATAAGCAGGTTCATTCAATAAAAGGTATATTGATAAAGAATTAAAATAAAATTTAATTAATCAATATATTAATTTACGTAAGTGATTTACTAACTAACTTATTTAATCAATATATTAATAAAAAAATAATGCCAAAGAAGAATTTGATGATAAAGAAGAGAATTAATAAGTAGATGATGATAATTAAGAATTTGATATTGAGGATAATGATGATAATAATTTAAGATAATAAATCTTATTTGCAAAAATATAGAGGCACAAATTAAATAGAAAGTTTATGTATTTAACTGAAAAAAAATTATTAAAAATATTAAGCACGCAATAAATAATTAAAAGTTAGCACGATTTTATAATGGAAGCCCTTTAAAGAAGACAAATCAAGATGAATTTATTAAAGGGAGATGATTCTATATCTGATTAATAACAAATTATTAAAAAATTAACAATTTTTGAAGAAAATATATTATATCAAATAGTACACAGAGTTTAGTTTTAAATTTTTTATGTTTTACAGAGACTAAGGATTTATCAAATTTTCTCACTTAATTATTTAAAATAATATTAAATTAACCATTTAGATTCTCAAAGATAATTGTCATATTCATTAGTAAAGTAAAGAAATTTAATGTGAGATGAAATCAATTTAGATGAACTAAGATAGCTTCTTAAGGTGATACATGCAATTAAAAAAATCACAGACATCCAAATATTTTACTCAATAAATATTAATTATGCAAATCAATAATATATATGTAGTTATAGCACAAACTTGATTCAAATTTTCTGAATCTCTGACAATGTTTCGGCTTTTATTAAATGCTGAAGCTTATTTAATTTTAAATTCTCTACAAAGTCTTAACTCTTAATTATGATATCTAGTGACGATAAGCTAGGCAATTCATTCTTAACAGAGAATTTGAAACAATTTAGAAGTATAGAATAAAATATCACGAATTTCTAAATAAAATAAATTTACCTTATTCTATAAGAAACCTTTAATCTCATTGCAAGGAAAGTCAAAGGAAGGAGTAATTGTATAAGTTGGCATTAAAACTGCGAAATCCACTAATTAAACATTTTAGTGTTTTGAAATAAAGGTCATAGTATGAGGGTTGTTGGCGTTAGTAGAGAAAACTCAAATCGTAAGTAAGTTGATTTATTTTTAATTTTATTGCATTAAATTGCAAGTATCAAATAGCAAGAGACTCTTCATAAGATTTTTTTAACAAAAAACATCATATATGAGTGATTAAGCAGAATTATCTCATACTCGGTCTTTGCTGTTGTAAGAATCCTCTGTAAAGTTCTTGATCAATAGAACTAGAGGATAATGTAAAGATGACATTTAATAACTTTTCTAATCAATGTACTCACTAAATAATTATTAAAATGAATGTATGACAGTTTTCAAATTCATAAGCCTGTTGAAAACCATGTCTTATTGGTTAAGCTGCTGAAGGTTATAATAGGGCTGAATTGGCTTCTGCATTTATTTAACTTAATAATTTTACGATAAAATCTCGCTTTTTTAAACTCAGGTACTCTATTCTCTGCTGACAGTATTGAAAATTAATTACATTTCTTCTATTAATATTTACAATAGTTAATGGAGAGATACGCATTTACGATGCAACATATCACAATCAAAAGGAATGAGTATCAAAATGCTGCATTGTCTAAGAAGTAGTCGAAATGGCCATGAGAAAGAACTTTAATTTTTCTTTAGTTATACAGTTAATAATTAAAAGCTAATCAGTATCATGCAGTAATCTAAATAACAGTAGAAGCCCTCTTACAGCCTTGATCTGCTCTTTGGACAGACTATTAGAAGATACCTTAAATCTATATACGAGAGAAATCCTCTAATAAAGTTTTTTGAATTATACGCAAAAAAATTTATTGGTATATAATTTAATAAAGTTGTGTGCAAATTCGTTTATTGTCCAGAACTTGTGGTAATTCTTGATTGCTATAATGCTAGTCATAATCTTAACTTTAAGATTGTATATTGATAAGTCGCTCATGATAACACTGTCATTAAGAAGTTAATACCACTTCCTATATTCATTAACATTTAGTTATTTACATTGAGAAAACTGTTATTGATAAATTACTTTCTTAAAAGTTCTTTTTTTTGCTGAGTTTAGAAAAGGTTTTATTTTGAAATATTGTACATGAATTGTCCTTTATCTAATTATAATTGTTTTAATCTTTTTATTCCTTACTATATCATCACAACATAGCCTTTTGAGTTTCTTGTTAAATTCTGTAAATCACAGCTGAATGTTTGTCACGAAATAAATTATTTTTTTTACTATAATTTTTAGCAACCAAATTTTTTTATTGATTGCTTGATGAAACACGTCTGTTTGCTGTTATGGGAGTGAAAATATTTTTTTATTTTTGTGGTACTTTATCAATTGAATTAATTGAATTGCTCTGGTCTGCAATAGTATTGTTGGCAGAAGCTGATCTTTAGTCTTATTATTTTAAATTAATAACTGGTGACTACAAAGGTCTGTTGAGGTATCACATATATTTTTCATTATAATTTAATTTATTTTAATTCTATTATAACAAAATTACCTTTAAAATGAGGCAAAAAATACCTTTAAAATGTTAAGAAAAATAAAAAAATTTTCCCTAGCAACATATATTTGCACAATTTTATTTTTCAAATTCATTAAGAGGTCTATCAAAGAGCACAACTATAAATGATAAAGTGTCTATACACACGAAAATAATTGATATGATACTGTATTTATCAAGTCTCTTCTGTTATTCAGAATCAGCCCCTCTGAGCAGTAAACATGACTATGCAAATCCATATATAAATCCTCCAGTATCTCCCTAGCTGTCAACTCCACTAGCAAGGAACAAAAATCCATTCATGAATGCAAAACCAATGATAAGTCCGAAAAATATTCGGTAATAGAATTTCATAAGTCAGAGATTCAATTAAAATTTGAATATTTTCCAAGAGTTAGATAATAATCAACAATTTCAATATAGTTTATATTTATATTTTTATTTATTATTATTGAAGTATTTTAACCACACTCAATCCCTAACAGTTATACTATTCGGGATAGAGTCTGGCATAGTGTGATTTTTAATATTAATTTATATTATGCTATAAAAATCAACATTTAAGTTTTAAGGATAATTAATTAATTAATTATCAAGACTTGTTTAATATTTCTATTTTATTAAAAAGTTTCAAAATTATACCATTATTAATCCTTTAATTTATGAAGTATGAAATAAAATTGATTATCATTAAAACTTAAATGTTGTTTTTTTATAGCATAATATAGATAAATAATTAATTTCACAACATACCACACTCTATCCCGAATAATATTACTATTAGGAATGGAGTGTGGTTAAAATACTTTAATAATAAATATATAAATAAACACTATTTTGAAATTGTTGATTATTATATAATTCTTGTCAAATATTCAAATTTTTATTGATTGTCATAATTAATTAAAACTGTAGCGAGAGATGTTGAAGCCCCACTCCAAAGCTATATGGATCAACTACTGTGCTGAAAATATTGCCACCAATTGCTCCAATTAAAAATAAAAGTGCCTTTCTGTACCATATTCCAATTGACTTTTCAATTGAAAATCAATCATGAAAAAGGATAAAATATTCCAAAATATATGAGCCCAAGACAAGAGTAATTTTATTGGTGACCTTAATTTTTCTTAGCTGACTGCATAGATTATTTCATCTATTTTGTTTATAAAAAAAAGTAATCACTGAGATAAAAATCACTGATCTCAGCTTAAAATTAGGAAAAAACAAATAAAAGCAAAGTTTTACAATTTTGCATCTTTCCTTTTAATCTTTACAGTTAGCAGAGCTTTATTATGGTTATTGCGAGCCACCAATCACATAAATATATTTGATCGATTTTATACTTGCTTATTATTACTTTAAGATTGATTAGCTCAGTAATCGTTAAATGTTCGAATATATCTTATATTGATTTTAAATTTATAACTTTATAACATTTATGATTTAAAAAATGATTTGGTGGATGAATGAATGTAATTCGTAAAGTTAAATAGAAGTCAATTTAATATTTGTTGCTATAATATTTTCCAATAAATTTTCAATTGTGTTGTCTGTATTTTATTATATATCAGAAATCTCTTTGATCGTTAATGCTGCTTTGAATATGCTTTCTTGAAATATAATGAGTCTTTTTAATTAAGCTGAATGAAGAGCTATCTCGGTATCGATATCTCTCTCTCTCTCTTTACATCTTTAAATCTTTCTGGAGGATATAATGGGTCACTATGTACAAAGTTAATTTGTTCATTGATGTCCTCTGGCTTTTACTCAACAAATGGATGTAGTTTTTATGCGATTTTATCGTGATATAGTCATTCTTAAATGAAGGCATTATCTCTCTAATTTTGATCTTTGGAAGCATTCCCTTTACAGCTAGCTCTTCTAATAATTTGGTAAGGATCTTTTTCAGTTAAATCCTCCGACGTAACTGGTATGATGTCTGTATAGCTTTTAGGATTTTTTTCTAGTAACCATTACTTTTGATGCATTCACTACAACAATCTCCAAGATCGTATCTTTTTTTAGTACATCGAGGTATGTGCTTTCCTCTTACAAATACAGTAATTAAGGCTGCCATACGACCAAGTGGCATTTTTGCAGCGTAAAATAAATGCCATACTTCACCTTTGTGGCTTATTGCTACATAAGAGCTTTTTGCATATCTTTTATCTTTTGACTCCTCCATTAATTAATAGAGAACATGATTTTCAAAATCAGGCATTATTGATCTTACATCTGAGTTAAACTTCATTCATGTGAACTAATTTGTAATTTTTGTTTTAAATCTCTAGTTATCTTACTCTTCTTTTGGTTATAATTTATTAGACTTGCTTAACTGCTTCTATACTGTAATCTCTCACTATTCTATCGAATGCAGAAAAATTTCAATTCATACTTAGGTGGAATTCTTAAGATACTTCTAGAGAATCTGTAAAGTTTCTCGCCTTTTTTCTCTTCGAAAGTATATGGATTTTTATTCTCATTTTTGCTGTTGTCAGTAGAAAAATACTAAAATTATGTTTAGACTAGCATTGATTAGTTTATATTTTGGAAGAATGGCGCTTGTGTTAGGAGGTCATGAGTTATTCTCTGATTAGCTATGGCAAATAATTAAGCCTAACTAAACTGATGTTCTAAGGTGCTTATCAACATAATTAATTTTATAATTATTAATTATTGATGGATTATTATATTTCAATTATTCTTTTCTGGGATCATTATTGTATATTCTGAATAAACTATAAGATCTCATTTTGATTGAAATTTTGGTATGCTGAACCTATTTAGGCTTTAGACTTTTTTGGGAGAATTTTCAGATTCAAATTTGTTTTAATCGTAATCATTATGCATTTTTTTAAGATTTAGCATCTCGACTACTTAAATATATAGATCTGCCTTCTTTATCTAATATTTTTTCGTTTATTTTTAAGATCTTAATGCAATTTAAATTTAGATGATAAGAGGCTACTGAGGCTAATACCCTTTTCAATATTTGACATAGGAGAGATATTTGGTTATCGTTTTTCTAATCTCTCATTATTACCAAATTCATGATTTTATTACATAGCTTATGTATACTACCTTAAAACACTCTATCTATTATTGAAAAAATACAAAATATTAGGAATTAAGAAAAACGAAGAAATAATCAACTGGTATTAAAATGAAAGTATTAATATTTACATATTATTGATAAAGCACGAACTTTAGGTAATTTCTACTCTTACTTTGAACTTCAGCTACACCAACTTCGTGGCAGTTAGAATTATTTTTTCTGATGCACTAAGTTGATGTTCCTTACTCAAAGGGTTTAGAGGTTAATATTAATACAGTAAATGATGTTGAAGGAGGTGTTAGTAGTTGTTGAATGACGTATTTTAATTGGTTATTGTTTTTAGTCATTGAGTATGAGTTGAAAACCTTATGTCTAAAAGTGGAAAAATTCCATGTAATGTTTTCCATATTTGAATAATAATATTTGGCTTATAATTAAAAATTAATATTTAAATCTAATATTGTAATATTATCGGTTAAAAGCTTATTCATTCTACGAAAATTGTAAGATTATCTATTAGTAAAGCTAACTGTCTTTTATAAATTAATATTACTATTTTATTATTACATGCTTTCCTAAATTAATCTATTTGAGTGAACAAGACGTTTTTGTTTAATTATTACCTCTCTTGATTCAAAATATTAAGTACTATCTGTAATTTTTACTTGTCCACTCCATCTCCATCTACCATATTAAATTTTAATAATTAAATAATTTATTTTCAAATATAAATCTATACTTAATAATTCTTCAGTTTATTTGATAAAACCAAAAGAGTATCAATTATTTGTGAGAATTACATTGAACTAGAGATATTAGGGTCTTACTTATGTTTTTATGATGAATCTCTTTACTGAATTCACTACTATTTTATGTTTAATCATTTTTAATTGTAATCAGTTTTAAATTAATTTGAAAGAAAATTTAATTTGAATAAATTCATGCATAATATTTATGTATTTTTGACTCTTATCCTAAATTATTACAGCCTTGCTTAATCGGTTAATCTTAACATTCTTGGAATTAGAGTTTTCAGAATAAATAAATGAAATTTGAGGATTTATTAAAGATTAAGTGTCTACAGAGGAAATTTAAATAGAATCTTACGATTAAATTATGTTTTAATCTACCCTTACATTTATAGACTTTTCATCTTGTAAAATTGAATTAACATAATTATCTTTTTTAGCATATAATATCATTTCTTAATAAGCTAATGATGATTAATTTTAATTTAGAGTTATCTGCTTTATATGAGGAGAAATAGATTAATTTTATTACTCTTCTTAATTATTGAAGTGTATTTAAGTATATAAAGCTTAAGTATATTCGTTACTATGTAGGGCCATTTAATCATAAATAGACATTTCATTAATTTGGATATCATTCTATGATAAATTTTACTTCCCAAAAGTTTGATATTGCTTTACTGTTAAATTAAGCTCGTTAATTTTGTTTAATTTTATAGTTTTGTTTTAATTTTAGGAAGGATCTCGTAATTAGGCTTATTTGACTAAACTTTTGAAGCAGAATTTGTGATTTTAATTTTGCTAATATCACTTGGTCTTTGATTCTTTATTTTATCAAATGTTCTGTTTGGTTTCTAGTTGAGATATATAGAGTATTATTTCGATCTTAAATTTGACAATCCAATTTACTAAAAGTGGAATTGAATTTTAATTGTATTTCTTAACTACTTAGATGCCAAAAATTTTTGAGTTTCTATTCTGATATAATTATGAGAGCATAGATACATTTTTAGCTTTTATGTTTGATTGTTCTTAACTTTTCTACTTTTTATTAATTTTAATCTAAAGTCATTTTTATTTTTTAGTTGTAACGAGGTCTACTTTTATCTATTCGATTTATTATAATCTAAAAACTATCATAAAAATCATGTTTTGTTAGATCATAATTTGAAACCTCTGCTATTTTCAATCTATCTCAATAATTTTAAGACTTTCTGGTAGCTTATTATAGTCATGATTAAATTAATTTATAAATTCAAAGATTGTTTTATCTCTATTTTAATGAGATGAGCCACTTATTATATTTTTTGCTCATACATTAAATTTTAAGCACTTTATAGTCATTGGGTTGATTAAGTGGATAGACGGTAATATGAAGACTATCGATTAAACTATTAGAAATTTTTATTATATTATAAAGTCCTCAATAATTATAGAGGATAGCTCGTTCTTGAGGCAAAGGATATGGTCTATCAAGAAGTAGTGATTCGTATTTCATGGTAATCATTTCCAATGAAGATAAATGGGCTTTAACAGTTCTTTAAATAAACTAAGCATTAAACTTTGTTTGAATCATATCAAGAACTGACTTGGATCTTGGTGAGCGGTTACTATTAATTAGATCCACTGTAAAGTTTTATAGTTTATCCATTTACTTTAAATTTCTAGCTAAAATGTAATTCTTGTCTTTTTAAATTCCTACGTCTTTTTAAATTCCTACGTAATGGCATGAGAAATAAATCCTAAAGTATTCTCTATCTGTTCTACTCTTACTCACTCACCTCTTTGAAATTTATGGAAGATTCTTTCTAGTTTAATCTTTAAAGAATTTTCAAATTTTCTAACTCTAATTTTTACTACAACCGTTTCTCTCTTTGAAAATCATATTTACTTATCTAGTTATTCCTAGATAATTTTAATAGTGATCACGAATTAGATCTAAAAGTGCTAATTAATATCTACGAACTATTATATGTCTCTTCGTTTAACTTTTAAATATGGTTTGTAGGAGAGGATTCTTGAAATTTGTAATCATTTTACTCTATATAAATTTAATCAGTTGTTATTTTTACTATTTTTTGGATTTTCTCAAAAAATATCCTATTCTCCTTTCTATCTCTGTAAATTTATATAATAAAATAATTTAAACAAATCATATTAACTATATCCTTCTTAAAAATGTTTTTTCTTTAAGTTATTATCTAAATATGGAGATATTTTTAGATAATTTGTATCTACAAATGATTTTATCTCTAATAATAAAATTGAAAGCATCAATTTCGTTTAATTGCTTAATTTTGTCTAAATTTTACCGAGTTGACTACATTTTAATGAATAAATTATATCAGATTAAGTTTTATTATAAATTCTGATTATGAGGAGCAAATTACAAAAATGAATAAATAAATTTTTAATTTCCTCTTCTCTATTCACTTATCAATTGAAGCATTTAACTAAGGATTAACTTGGGCTTTTAATTAGTATTCATCTAAAGTATCTAAGTTTTTCACTTTTATAATTTTTTTGGGTAATCAAGCAAACATTCTTAGTTTTCCAATAGAGGATATTAGAGACATGAACTCGATGTGATATCTTGCCTTCCGTTGTCAAGCCCGTTCATCTTTGATTGTTCGTAGTATTACTGTTTCAATTCTTTCAATTTTTACAAAGTAATATGTCTGATATTAACCTTATATCTTTAGGAAATCATTTGTGTAAATGGTAATAAAAATGAAATTTAATTATCAGTTTATTGTGTTAAGTATCTTAAGCACTCACCCTCAAATTATAATAAAATGAATGTAAAATTAAATCAAATTAGATGAAGTATAATGTGAATATAGAACTAACATATTAACTAATGAGCATGTCAAACACGGAGTTATGTGATATTAGGCGACACTCTTAGAACTAGGGCTTATATTGCAGAACAGGATGATTATTCAATACTGTAGTCTTAATGCCAGTCCTAATTGAGTGAGCATGGGCTACTATGATTAGGACTAATACAGCCTGCGATAAGTGTGTATCAAAACCCTCAGGAAATTGATGGACACACAGAATATAGATGAGTCACAAGTGTTGCGCAATTTTTTCATTCGATGGTCCATAGATAGCAAAGAGGTTTTGTAACTTGAGAACGATTAGCTAATTCCGAGATCCCAGATTGTGCTCTATCATAGTTACAAAACCTCTTTGCTATCTATGGACCATCGAATGAAAAAATTGCGCAACACTTGTGACTCATCTATATTCTGTGTGTCCATCAATTTCCTGAGGGTTTTGATACACACTTATCGCAGGCTGTATTAGTCCTAATCATAGTAGCCCATGCTCACTCAATTAGGACTGGCATTAAGACTACAGTATTGAATAATCATCCTGTTCTGCAATATAAGCCCTAGTTCTAAGAGTGTCGCCTAATATCACATAACTCCGTGTTTGACATGCTCATTAGTTAATATGTTAGTTCTATATTCACATTATACTTCATCTAATTTTGTCTTCTTATAGTACTTTGCTTCCATTTCAAGAGATAATAAATGCGATAAAAATTTGATTTAATTTTACATTCATTATATTTAAATTGCTTGATTTAATTGAAATTATAAAATTAGTTTGCGATTCAATATTTTTGAATATTTAATACTTTTTATCTTTAGCTACCTTTTTATTTGCATTTTCTTGAATAGTTTCAATAAATCTTTCTTTAATATCAAGCATATCCTTCAAGCTTCTTTATAATACGGAAGCCTGTGGTTAAGGCAAAGGAAGTAGCTCTTCCCTAACGGAGTTAAATAATTTTTAATTATTGTCTATGAATTTTTTGCAAATAATTTTAATTAAAAGTAAATTAAAACAGAATCTGATTACTCATATTTACATTAATAATGGAGGAGAGAGATCCTAAGCAATTGATCATATTTAGGTAAGAAAATTCTTTATTTTATATTCTTAATAATCAAACATATTTCACTCATCCTTATATACATTTATTCTTATTTTCTAACTTAATTCAAACTTATCCTATTTACATAAAATACGTTTTTAGGACAGATTGAAATTGAAAATAATAAATTCTCTCCAATTTTAGTAAAGGATTGCTTCAAATATGTATATTTTATGTATCAATCATATTAACGTATTGCTGAATGTTATATCCACTGTTAGTTCTTCGCTGAAATAAAACATTTATGGAAAATAATATAAAAATAATAGTATATAAGCGTAATTTATAAGTTATTAATGCTACTAATCTATTTATTATTTATCATTTTTCCGAATATTAATCTGTATATATTTATATATTTCACTTTTAATTCAGTTGTAATTTATTTCGAATTTATAAATTCCTGATATTTTGTATTTTATCAATATCAATAACTAAAATAATGATTTCATCTGAAAATTCTCTCATAACAAACCAGTAATCCCACACTTTACTAGACACTCCAATTATATAAGGAGATGGTGCTTCTAAGCACTCTACTAGTTTTGGAGCAAGATAAGTAAGTAATAACAAAGTTCCATTTAAGTGGGCTCAAGAGAGACATCAAACTTTCCATAATTATTGCTATGTTGCAGAAATTTAATTAATCAAGATAATTTTTCAATCAAAGAGTAAGGCTTTAATTAAAAATAATATGCACTCTTGTTTTAAACTTTAGAGCAATAACTCAAAACTGTAGTTTTCTAAAGTGAACCCATATATTAATTATAATTTCAAAAGCTCTTTTATAAACTATGAGTAAATTGAGTTTAAAGAGAAATAAGAATAAGAATTATTAAATTAAAACTATTAAAATTATAAAAATCTATCATTTTAGAAGGATTGATTTTCATTATAATTCCGATCCTGAACTATCACTTTCTTCAATCTTTAGCTTTTTATTATTAGAAATCTAAGCTTAATATTTCTAATAAGGCCTTGCCTTTTCAAATAATGCTTCTAAATCTTCACTCTAATTCTGTTTTCTATCTTACTTAATTTTGAGGTTTATTTGGGCTTGAATAAATTTTGATCTGAATGGATGACCTCTAGTGTTGTTTTTGAATAGCCTACAAATTCTTGGGTTTTCGACCTCTCTTCTTAGGTAAAACAATAATTCCATAGACATCGTATTTTGGCTATTGTGACTGAGACATTTTATATAAGAAATCTACGCTTGAAAACCCAATCTTAGAATCTCTAGGTTTTCTTGGCTTCTTAATTTTATCATTACTACTTTCATCATTTTATACATAAACACTCTATGTCCTGTTTAGCCTGGGAGGTCTACCACGCTTTTCCCTTAATTTTTTTGGTCATCGTTTGTCTAAAACTCATCATCTGAGTCATTATTTTCCAGCTTCTATTACTGTTAATTAGATCTGACTCAGGTTATTAATGAGTAAAAATTGATTTAAAAACCAAACTATATTGATTGATCAATAAGTGTACCACACTATTTTAATATTAATTATAATAAATACAATTAAAACCACTTTATATAAAAAATATGTTCATTTCGAGATAGAGTGCTGTTAAATTAAAATAATTTACTCATGTATAAAATTACTATATAAAAATTAAATGAGTTTTTTAAATATTTATAGTTCATTTGTTTAAGGTCAAAATTAAAAAATAATATATTAAACAAGTAGTAATTTTTGAAGATTATTAAATTTACCAATACAGTTTTAATGAAGTTCGAGTAAATTGAATATTTTTAAAATATGAACTGTAATTATTAAAAAACTCATTTAATTTTTATATAGTAATTTTATACATGAGTAAATTATTTTAATTTAACAGCACTCTATCTAGAAATGAACATATTTTTTATATAAAGTGGTTTTAATTGTATTTATTATAATTAATATTAAAATAGTGTAGTATACTTATTGATCAATCATTATAGTTTGGTTTTTAAATCAATTTTTACTCAATATGAGAGTCTATATAGTTAAATAGGAGGCTTTACAATCGATTTCGTTTTTTCATGAAATGGATAGCATTTTCAAGAGTCTGATCCCGGCCTGCAAGCATGTGATCTCCTAACTTAATCAACCTTAATCTACCTCTTTGATTCTTTATTTTCACTAGTTTCTTATCAATAGTGAGTTTGAAATCTCAGAAGTAGTTAACAATTTTCATATAAACCTCTGAGGCTTTAGATTGAACTCTTTACTACCCGATTTTCTTTTTGTAAGGAAAAGTAGATGATGGTGTGGTATTTGCAGTAGACACCATTGCATTTTTATTTAACTATTCCAGTTTAAATTAAGCAATTAAAGGTTCTACAGATTTTACTCTTAATTTCTCAGACTAACTAAAGCAGGGAGTGTCGTTTCAATCAGCCTCTCTACTTAGCTTATTTATGTCTTTAGAGCTTTTTGAAATGTCTGACTTCTTAGATATTAATCTAATTCATTCAAAATGGGGAAAATGCAAAATAAAAATACAACACTAATCTTTTAAATATATAACAGCCACTAATTAGAAAAATGATCAGATCAAATTATATCCCTATTTAGTTAACTGCCTTATTTATTAAATATCGCTATTAAAACATACCTATTAACTTAAACTGTAATTAATTAAACATGGAGTCATTAAATATAATTAGTTTTAATCATTTCTCCATTTAAATTCTTTTCTCGCGCAGTGTTCTAAATTGTTGCATTAACCATTGCTAAAAGATATCTTCACTGTATCTGCAGGGTATCTTCAAGGTATCTTCTTCGCTATTACTAACCAAGAACCCATATTTCTCCTTGATGTCTAATCTGTCAAGCTTGGATCTTACTTCTATCTGAAGACTTAGAGCGAAGAATGGGATACCAAGACCCCACAAAAATATAAAGGTGGTTGCTGCTATCATGCTATATGCAAAGGTTACTATCCCCAACAAAGTTCTTCCATGTCATTCATAAATCTATTCTCTTCATCTATTTCTTTGCACTTGAAATCATAGAACATAAACTGAATGATACTTAAATGTAAAAAGAACAGTTCAATCCCTATACTTGCTAGGATTATCTTCTCCGATGTCTAATAATAATTGATCTTCTATGAACTTTTGATTATATGTAGGACTTTGTCTCATTAAGAAAGATTCACTGAATTTAATTTATGTTGAATTATTCCCGGTTTCAGCTAATTTTGCTCAACTGATAACTTATTAAATTTTCTAGCTTACTATGAACTGCTTTCGCTCATAACTAAAACCAATTTTTTCAGATGTTTTATAGGAGTATTGATTTGAGATTATTCAATATTTTAATTTAGGGAGATTGGGGAATTTTCAGACGATTTCTTGACTTTGGGTCTAAGCTTGTAAATACTAGAGTAGCCTTAGAGGTCATAGCGGGTGCTTTAAGAATTTGCAAAATTCTTTTGTAAGTCAGTCTATTTTTTAAACTTTATCATGCTCACCATTAGGAGTCTGAATTATCTATCCTCAGCTGGAACATAACCCCCTTGATATTTTTTCAAAGTTTCATTCATATCTATAAGTTAAAAATTAAGAAACTGCTTTTATTTATAATTTCACATACAATCTCTTAAATTTTCTACATTTTATAGGAAATCCTGATGTTTTTCTAGATAGTTTTGGAATTTTATCTATTTTTCTAATTTCTCAGATCTGCCAAAAAGATAAAGATATTTGTAAATGACTGGGTTCTTTGATCTTATTGTTAATTTTATTTCATCCATAAACTGCAGTAGTCAATATAAAAGAAAGAAGGCATTAGCTATTATGATAAAAGAAAGAGAAATGTCTTTGATTCTTCAGTCATTCTCACTAAGATTTGAAATTTTGATTATATCTGTCATTATACTTACTAGAGTCTTAAATCCCCACGACCTTCCCATTAGATATGTAAAATATATCACAATATACTGTGAGAGCAACGCTGATTAGGGACATTTGCTCTAAGCTTTTAAATTTGTGGTTTATAAACGGTTACTTGATTGAGTTCAGTGCAATGCACCAAATCAAAAGTATTAAAATTGTAAGTGCATATATATTTTGTTTAATAAATGACAAAATTATACTTACTTGAACAATCTTTCATTATTCACCAAGGAACACTTCGATGAATGTTATGAAGATTTTTCTGTACATGATTATTATCTCCCAATAGTATGAGTGCTTTATATAACCATTATATAAGAAGCATTATTGTGATTTGACTGATAATAAGTTCAGATCATGCCATTTATGAATTATCTTCACAAAGCAAAAGTAGGAATTCCCATACCTATACATTAGGGAATTATTAATAATATAAAGGTTACCCCAGACAAATAAAGAAGGTAAGGTAACTAGTAATGCAAAGTAATAGTGATGGCTGGCGTAACAAACTATTTCTGGGTCTTCATAAAGTCTATGAGTGCCATCGATATCTTGGCAACTAATATTTTAATAAAACTAAACAATTTACCTAACTTGAATTAATTAAACATTTGGGTTGTAATTGTTGGATGCACCAAAAACATTAAAACTATTATTGATGAAAAAATTTTACCATTTAACCTAAATTAATTAAATTTAAACATAAAATTCAATAAGCTTACTAGTTTTTTTTATCATTGACATCATTAAAAATATCTTTAAATTGAACTGCCCCATTTTTTTAGTTATTTGCGTTTTATTTGTTTCTCAAGAGAATTAATGGATCTGGGTTTTGAGAATTTACTTGATTTCTAGCTCGGTCAGTAAATTCATGTTGTTAAATTTGAGTTTAATTATCATCCATAATATTTTCAAATTCGATTTATTCCTCTTGAGTAAGTTCTATCTTTGAGTCTTGTCTCAAGTGAGAGAAGCCTTTAACAATTTTTACATCTATATTATTTATAGTAGTACTGTTGGGACCGCTTGAACTAAGTTCTTTGATTGAATCTTAAGTTTGAATTAAAATTGGCTTATTTTTAATAATCTATAATTTTCTTGATAGTCTTTGAATTAAATTAATTAGTCTCCATGAAATGTTGCAGATAATCAAAGTTATGAAGGGAGTTACTGCAAATAATAAGGTTTTCCATAGTATATACCTAACAGTTGAGGTATCAAAATTGTTCTTCCTCATGTCTATAAACAAATCAACAGAGAGGAATTACGTTGACACTTCTGAGACAAGTTTCGTAGAATTAAAAATGGATTGAAGCTGGTCAGGCCATTGCAAATTGAAAGACGAAGTAATAACCAACAGTTGAAAATAATTCATGATAATTCTGAAGTACACTTATGCGTAAGTTTCTTTTTGGGCGCCTTGCAAGGTTGATCTGATTAGTAAAAAAAGGACAAATATTATGATAAATAATAAACCAATTAATCTCAGAATGTTCAGATACTACTATGGGCACTTTGAGCATTCATAAGATGAGCCTGTTCTAGAATATCCAACATGGCAATCTAAACATAAAATGCCTTAGAACCCCTCATAACATGCTCCTATTCTATTATTTTACTAACCATTTCGACCTCTATAAGAATTTTTAATTACACAAATGCTTAAAAGCAAGCAATTTCATTTATACATAATAAAGTTATCAGACTACAAACCGCTCCTCCAATAACCAGCCTTTGGATAAATATCAGCAACTCCATCACAATATGATTTAGTTTTATCGCATTCTTTGCAAACTGTTATTTGATTGAGGATATCCAGAAGATAAAAGTCTCCAGCTTTGAATTATACGAAATCGCCAGAGCTTTAATACTCTTCTCCTTTTTAGCACTCTCTTAATTGGACTGTTATATTAAAGTCATTCAAAAAGGTAGATTTTCATATAAATTCTAAATAGCTGGATAAGTTTCTGGGATGCCATCTGTTGAAATTTTCTCATCTAGAAAATATATATTTAATTTTTCAGTCATATCTTACAAGAAGTTGAATTAGGGAGTCCAACTATAGTCAAATCTTTAATCTCAACAATGCCATTTTTCAATGAGAACTGACTCTCAGAGCTAATAGAGCTCTAAAAATATTTAGCCTGCTCAAGCTCCGTGTAGTCTAACGAGCTTCTTACCCTCACATAAACTTTACTTGAAGAAATTGAAAAAACTACTTAGCCATATTTGTCAATAATAGCGAAATAAAGTGCTTTTGAAGTCCCACCACTCTGGACAGTAGAGAGTCCACTATGATAATTTGAATTGTAATTTGTTTGATTAAGTAGCAAATTTTATAATAACTGGGAGTTAGTTGAATTTTAAAGCATTCTTCTATAATCATTAGAACTTAGCATTATGTTCTAAGTCGATTCAGAGGCATTAATTTTAAGTTAATTGTATTATTCTTGGGTTAGCTTAGTCAGGTAAAAAGCAAATCCTGCTATAATATTTCCATACACTATAGCCGAATTACCATAATAATTTAAATTGTTAGCCATTATTGGCTTTAGGTAATTGTAACAAATCGCGCCACCACAGTAATTTGAAGTGTTTTTTGTAAAAGTTGTCTTTTCTATAGTCAGACAACACAAGTTAACTGGCTCTGCAGTATCTGGATCAATATAGTAACTTCTCTTACCAGCCATGCATTTGAAGTTTATAGCTCCTCCGAAACCTTCAACATTATCGATGATTGGCCTAATTATCCACAAAAGAACTACCTTGACCTATATTAGCACCCTACACGTTGTCAAAATAGATGGCCCCTCCTTATTCAGAAGCGCAATTTTTTAAAATTTAGAATTGAGAATCTATATCTAGTAGATTTTATCTAGGAATTTAGTTTAATTGAGTCGAATTCTTTTAGAGCGTAGTCATGAAATATAGATAGGCATCCCCAATTTGTGGTTGTTAGCATATTTTTTTTAAAGTGGTTTTATACAGAATAGAGGTAAATACATTTCTTAGTGATACGCCTGGGGCATTTTACTCAATATCGGGTGTATCTTAAATTATTGTGTTATTTATATGTAGCTTTGAAAGAGTATCGAGGAATAAATTTATTTTGTTATTATACTCACTAATAAAAGTAGTATTGATATATAATTGATAATCTGAGTTCATTTAGTACACCGACGACCCAGTTTATGAACCACTATTATTCAGGAAGTAACTATTATTTTTAATTTCAAGCATTTCAAAATATGAGCTGTAAATCGCACCACCCTTCTATGCTGAGTTCTTCCAGAAAGTGATTATACCGATGAATAAATTCAATTGCTTAGCGAGATAAATGACCCTCCATCCTTACCATGACCCTGAATGAACTTTGCTCTGTTCACTCTAACTTATGAAGTTGAGGTGATGTACAAGAAATTTCCAAAATGTTCTTGCTTCACAATCTTATAATTTTTATCTGTATTTTCAAAGGTACTGTCAGAGATTGTTATATTCGATAAAGCTGAGAAAATTCCTGGAGTGTAGTTAAAGCAATAATTATTTATGAATTGACTTTTCTCAATGATTATCTAATCTGAATCTAGGAAATATATAGAGGCAACACCTGATACTTAATCTCTCTTATAGTTAGATTTGAAGATATAATTTTTAAAGGAACCATATGTAGTTTCGATTGCTCCTAAAACTGAGATTTGATTAATGGCGATGTTTTGTTAGAAAAGTAAATCTTAAAAGTAGAAATTTGCGAACGTTTTAATTCTTAGCACACCATATTTATCAGCAAAGTTATATCTAAATTTGAAATTGGTTATTGTCAAAGTTGCATAATCTGAAGCAGTTAGAGTGCCACCTAATTATGCGAAGTTATTATTATATGTGCTTCCTGAAATTACAAAAGTACTATGTCTTTCAACAACTATTTCTGACCCTGTGTAAGAGCTTATATCTATAAATTGCATAAAAAACGAAAAATAATAATTTACCATCAAATACTGTATTTTCAATAAGGACATGCAAATTTTGAGTAATTATGATTTATAATACGAAAACTTTAATTAATTAATTAATTAATTATTTTAATAACTTTAATACTAATACTTATTAAGAAAATCAAAAATGGAAATCTCTCTGATTAGTGCTATTCTTCCTGTCCATCATCCACTTCTTCATCGTCATATTTAACTTCTATGTCTGCTCTCTCTGTCACTCTGCGAAGCACCAGTCCAGCTGCACCTGTGGGCTTACCAGGTAGGACCACTATAAAAAAAAAATTAAAGATATGTTTTTTGTAACATACATTTTTAATGAGTGCTCTCTCTCCACCTGCGTTTGATATTTAAGAATACTTTTTAATATATTAAGTTTTTGATTAAATTTAAAGTTTACATATTATAAATTATAAATACTCAAGAAGCACACATAAGAAAATCATTCAAATTTAACACTTTATTGTTTAAAAATTCATATTTGCGTTGCTGCCAATAATCATAGGCACCAGGGGTGGGGCGAGGTGCTGTACATCAGTTCTTAATCAGGATCGTCTTTTATAGCGCTCTTTATCAAATCAAATTAATCAATATTTTCGCTTGTAGAAAATGATGAATTCTCCACAACAAGCTACAATATCATAATTATACAAAATATTAGAGTAAACTCCATAATTATCCTTAAATGTGAAGCTAGTGAATTGAAGGATTTCTGTTTTTGTATCAGAATAAAACACTCCATCTAATAAAAATATATTAAGTAATATTGATTGATTTTAATTCACTTATAAGTTGAGTTATTTTCTAAAAATGTACATTATTAGAAAATAGACATGATTTTGAAGGCTGAATTTAGAAATTTCTATGGAAATATAGAGATAGATTGGCTCCATAATTTTAATAAAAAGTGCAGTTTATAAAGTGTACTTATCCTGCATTTAATTTTCTATACTTTACCTTAATCTGAACATCGAATTGTCAATAACGCCATGATCAAACCTATTGTATTCAAAGATATAGTATATAATTGCCGCACCAGGGTTGTATATTAATATTCCCACAAGTTGTAATTGAACACCATTTTTGAATATTAAGTACTCGTTTGCTATCTAGGTGGAGGAAAATTCTGCCTATAACTAATTAAAACACGGATCAAAGCTTTTGCAATTTCCTTTTAGTATTATATTATTAATTTCTAAACTGTTGCTGTAAAATTTAATTAAATTATTGCCTTGATTTTTCAGCAGTATTAGATGCTAATATCATCGAAGTTAACAATCGTATTGTATGCTTATCACTGGAATTGCGATTGATAACCAAAGATTAGTGGGGTTAGTGGGGTTAGGTAATTTACAGAATACGAGCTTACATACTTGACAAAGATGTTTAGAAAAATTAGAATCTTAAGATTATATCTAAGGGAGTTATTGATCTAAGGGTAGGTATTGAACAAAGTCGAACCTAATCCATTTAAGGAGTAATTATTTCCAATTAAAGCATAAGAATCGCTTGACTTCCAACTATATTTTTGTAGCCGCTAGTAGATCCAATGTCGAGAGTTCCATAATAATCTTGAAAGCAAAAAATTAATGCTTGAAAATTGTCTGATTTAAAAGAATTTTCTTTGTCAATAATCTACACAATGTAGAATGTTGAGGATTCTAGTTTTAATTGAATTTGACCTTAAGTACTAATCAGGCAACCACCTTTATATTTTTGTGGGGTCTTGGTATCCCATTCTTCGCTCTAAGTCTTCAGATAAAAGTAAGATCCAAGCTTGACAGATTAGACATCAAGGAGAAATATGGGTTCTTGGTTAGTAATAGCGAAGAAGATACCTTGAAGATACCCTGCAGATACAGTGAAGATATCTTTTAGTAATGGTCAATGCAACAATTTAGAACACTGCGCGAGAAAAGAATTTAAATGGAGAAATGATTAAAACTAATTATATTTAATGACTCCATGTTTAATTAATTACAGTTTAAGTTAATAGGTATGTTTTAATAGCGATATTTAATAAATAAGGCAGTTAACTAAATAGGGATATAATTTGATCTGATCATTTTTCTAATTAGTGGCTGTTATATATTTAAAAGTTTAGTGTTGTATTTTTATTTTCATTTTCCCCATTTTGAATGAATTCGCTTAATACAGACTTTTTAGAATTATGGGAGGAAGATTTGCTAAAATTAGAGCTACTAGAGTTACTGTTGTTGTTTTCAGCTGAACTTTGTTCTTTGTCTAGTTGCTTTATATATTAGTTTTATTATTCTTCTCTGATTTCTAATAAGATTTTAGCGATAAGGTCTTATCATTAATTTCAGTGGAATCTTGAGTTGATTTTACCATTACGAATAAATTTATGGATTTGTAATTATATTAAAATTAAATCTAAATTTAGTTAATTATATAGCCCTAATTAATTTTAATATGATACTATAAATAAATATTTAATTTAGTAAACCCATAAGTTTTGGCATTCCTAAATCTTAAAAATTAACTCCTTTTGTTTAGGCCTCTTTTATTATACTCTGCTCAACATTTATTGGTATTTTAATGCCTAACATGCAATTGTCTCTCTAATCTTTTTAATTTCGATGTCCTAGTCAACCATCTCACGGTAGGTAGTACATGATTGAAAAATATTCTGAGATCGAATTGAACTTTGTTCATAAAGTAAGCAAGCGTCCACTCCTTATTCTATTGAGTTTTATCCTTCAATAAAGTCAAATAGTTGGAGAGCTCCTTGGCGAAAGCATTTATTGAAAGTGCATTTATGTAAAAAATTACCTTTTGAAAATTAGACTCAACAACCACCTCTTAAAATACTAGTCTTAGAAATTTTTTAGAATAGTTTGTTAAAAACTAATTAAGGGAAATAATGTAAATTAAGACTAACTTATGAAGAGTGAATATAGGTTTGTATAAAATTATAAAAATAGATTTTGGCACTATAAAGATTTTTTCATTCAAAAATAGCTCTTTAAATAGGATTATTTAATGTACTTTTAATCTCCATCTTGATTTGTAATGATAAAGTGAAAGATTTACATTTAGCATAGCTCTCCGTCTCTTTTCTTTTCGAAGGCTTAGGTTGAAAATCTTTCTGGAAAACATATCTAAATATAGATATTACAGCAAAGAATTTTTACCCAAATTGGATTCTCAATATAGTTATGCTCTTAAAAACTCCATATCATTTAAATCTGTATATTTTCAACCACTTAAGGTTTTACTCTTTCTTACTCTACAGAAAAAATCAAGAATAACTTAATCTATTGCTAAACAATAAATTCATCGTATTAGATGCCGAACCCAACAATCAAATCAGCAAATTGCTTTTTATTATTCATCAATTATATTGAACGTTTCTCATTCTACTTTCATAGCCACTACCTGAAGGGTATAGCCCTCCAATAGTCAGTTAGCTGATGAAGCTTTACTGTTTCTTTCTTTGCTACTTATGAAAGTCTTTGATTGACCAACACTCACTGATCTTTCTCTTATTTCTAATGGTTGTCTTGTATAACCTATTTTAGCATTTAGTCAAAATACAATAAAAATCTGAAATAAAGAAGCATTTTAGAAATGAAGAAACGTATAAGTTTTCAGATTGAATAATTTTTATAATATTAAATTTAAAATTTGTTTGATTTTCTGTATCTTTAAATATGAACTGGTACTAAGTAGTAAATTTTATTATTTTTACTGCTTGGTCCCAATAATAATATAAATATTTTTATCTATAAATTATTTAAAATTATCAATATTTGTAAATACGAAATGATTTTTCTACTGAGATTAAATTATTATTTATATTTAAGTTTATTAATATACTTATAAATTTTGAGCTTAAAATTAAAATCTAGTTACTTTTCTTAGTAATAATGTAATAATTTACTCATTAAGAGAAACAAGAATAAATAACAATTAGTTTTAATATAATGATCATTCTATTTTAAACCCTAAATTTTAAGCAAATAATTTTGGAATTTTAATAATATTATTAAGAAATAGATTAGTACAAAGCAGCAAAAATCTACTAAATTTATTAGTTTTCACTATAATAATATCATAATAAAATATAAATTAATTGAAATTATCAAATAAAATTAAAAAAATGCTTAAAATAAAAAAATTTGATATTTCTTTTAATTTTCAGGTTAACATCTATTTTTAAACTATTTTGACTGATTATTGATAAATATGTTAAAAAATACTATTTGACTTCCTGAATGTAAATTTTAATAAAAAAGTGGAGTTCATATAAATTATCGACAACTGATTTCTATTGTATCAATTATTAGCAATTAATGGATAGTTGATGTTACTAGTAACAAACAAACATAAAAATTTAATGATTTAAAAGAGGATATTGATGCTAATGACTCGTGATTGTCCACTTCTTTTTAATTTACTACTCATTTTGAAGATCATATCCCTAAGAATTCTTATATGTAAGGCCATTTTACATAGATTATGTTAGTAGTTAATTAAACACTCCATCAATTTTAAGCAGCTTCTTGAACCATTGAAACTCATCAAAACTCAAACATGAGCTATTATTATTGATATTTTTTTACTAGGAGTCCTTTATTTGCCCAGAATTACTAATGGAATTCACATTTTGCTATAATTAGGAAGGGTTTCTTGTTTACTTTACTTGATGATAGGTTGTAGCATTGCTACTATTTGTATTATTAAAATGCAAATTTTAATAATTTTGACTATTTTTTCCTTGAGAAATTTGAATTTTTCCTTTCATTGCTATTTAAAAAACCACGATTTACTTGTATTTTAAAGTGCTCTCATGACTGACTAAATTATGATGGAAGCTTTATGAAATTTGGGATTAGTCTTGGATATAGTTCATGCTTGGCTTGTGATTCAAATTTATTTATAATATTTATATAATGGAGTCTTGGTTGTCATTATTGCTGAAATATTTAAAGTTATCAAATAACTAAGTTTTAATTTTGATTGGAATCTCATAAAAAAATTTAAATCATGTAAGATTATGTAGAAATACTGATTTTCATTACTTTAGTAAATAAATATTTATGATTTGAGCTGATGTAATTATTTTGATTACCTGAAGAATCATTCGTACTTTAAAACTCGTTTGAATGCTATTACTATATTACAATTTGATTGTTATTCTAGTCTTAATGTGATATCTGAACTACACCTTCCATCCGTAACAATCTTCTTTGCTATTCATATTTACTAAACGATAAATGAGACATGCTCTAATTATTAGTGAATTAATTTTGATTGAAAGAATTGTCGTTTTCTTAATGAAGTTGCTATTTCTACTGCTATTAATTTTTGTAATTCATTTTCTTTAAATTTATTTATTTATTTAATTAAATTTTTTAGGCTTTCACTTTTTTACAGTAATACCTCAATTTGATAATTTCATAATGTAGATAAAATTCGATGCTATGCAGAAAGTTGATAAATTGAATTCAGTAACTAGAAGAGAGTTTAATTGAGTTGGATTTAAAATTAAAAATAGAATTGAGAATAATAAATTATGGAAGAAATCAACAATGATAAAGGAGTTTACAAATGATAAGGAAGCTATTCTTATAAGCCAACTAGATAAACAGCGATGACTGAATAATCTTTTTTCTGGATAGGGGAGCTAAGACAGCACAGTGCAAATTTGTTTCGTTGTAGATAAGTGATAATATGAGAACTGGTAATAGAATATATGCTAGAGTTCTCTAAGTACCAATAATGAATTTGTGGTCAACGTTATTCTTAATTCTCTTCTGGATGGCAGTAATCCGACTAGGGATCCAGACAAATAATACACTTTCAAGAGTCTTCTTTCTCTCTGTGTCTTGCTTGAAGTGAGCAATTAAGTATTCTGCGAAGAAATCGTCAACTGTATCGATTGAAGAATCAACTTGCCATGCTTCTTCAATGGTCGCTAGGAGGTATCTGTTAAGATTATCGAGATAGTCTGACGATTGACCAAGATTAAACCAAAAGTTGCCTTATGCCTTCAGTTCTCCTATTTGCTCTCCATTTATACTGTTGTCTTTCAAATTAAACTTTAGCATGAGTTAGAAGTATTCTGATTATCTAAGCTCTCGTAAAGTGTTATAGAAAATATCAAAATAAAAATAGTTGACTACATATATAGTAATAATGAAGTCTTTTATTTATATAAAGAATAATTTATTAGACTTAAATATTAATACTAATAAAAATAATAGTTATATTAATTTATCTATATATTAATCTCACGAAGAAGTAAGATGAGTGATAAAGACATAATACAACTATTTTGTGGTATAAAGAAGAAAGAATTAAAACTTAAACATAAATCTTAGGTGTATATGGTTTAAACCAAACATCATTTCTTCAAGAAACTTCATCTTGATCCAAATCAATCATTTTTATATCGCTTGTCTGAGTGGTAGCTCTTAAAATATTTGATAATTATTTACAAATTAATATCTCTATTCAAACTTGCGGTAGAATAGGCTCCTAACCATATATACTCGTATCCGTGTTGCATTTACTGAGAAGACATCTTCATGAGACTTATATCAATATATTTTAAGCAAATTTATCTTAATAACAGGAATAATTTAATCAAATTTGATTCATAGTTTGATTGATGCAAGAATTTATGCTAGGCTTTCTTGAGAAAAAATTGTGCTGGTTTTGATTTTAGGCATTTTAAATCATTCCTTGTATTATTTAATCAATTAATTCTAGATTTTGTTGCATTTAAATATTTAAGTAAATTTTCATGTTGATTCCAAGTGGATTAACCAAGATGTTCATATGCTACTGAGGTTAACAAAGCTTAAGAATTGACCATGCCCAGAGTAGGATTGATTGAGTTGATGGTAGCTAATCTCAGGCAGTGTAACAGGAAAGAACCACCTAATGCTTGGGAGTTAGTCTGTTGAGGGGGTTGGATTGCTGAATAAGCTTGGGTGACTTGGGTGATTTGCTGCTAGTAAAAAGTGCTATTACTTAGTAAAACATATTTAAAACATTAAAATTGTCACTATTGAATAATCATAAAAAATTTAATTCATAATAGAGGCGACTGTTGTAGTGACAGTCTGAGGTCCTTGCCCATTACCCCAAAACACCAAACCCAATTTATGCTTAGTCTATTAGTTGATAGTGAATTGACACAAGTTTATTAATGGGAAAATGCGACTAAACGACTTTTAATAAGGACTATAGTTTAAGACTCGGCTAATCGAGAGTAGTCGTGACTTGTCTGAACATGAAAGTAAGAGTATACAACTGCCCTTTACCATTGTTCATTTGAGGTGGTCTGTGATTAAATCTTGATTACTACTATTAACTTTTAAATTTAACTTAATTATTAATCAATCTAATCAACCTCATTTATAATTATTTGACTAAAACTTAAGATTCATGAACGAGGAACTTTCGAATTGCCTATCGCTGACAACGATGATTAGAACTTTTTAAATTTTTACAACCAGCAGCTAAATCCAGAGTTTCATAATAGCTCCATAAACTTTTAATCAGATATACAAATTAAAGATAACTTACCAGAGTCAAACAACGAGGATGACAAGAGTGCGATTTCAGCACCAGCGACTACTGTCTATTGATGCAATCTCAATCGTCATGTCAAAGAGGTTCACAATAAATCCAAGCAAAGCGACAAAGGATTTGAGAAGCAGGAACAAAAGTCGCAAGGATTTCACTCAAAAGTATCTAAAGTAAAAAGAGATTAAATTTAATAATAATAAGAAGACTAGTCGATGGGTATGAGAGTGATGACTAAGAGGAGGAACTCAAGGAACCTCTCAAGAAATGGTAGAGTAAATACTAAAACAAGCACGAAGACTAACCCGAAGGTTGGCATTTAGATCCCCGACAGTAGGGATGAAGTGGATATAGAAGTACATAGCCGATAATATTTTAATCATTAAAGAAAATAATCGATAATTGTTAAATTAAAATGAAAAATATTAACAATAATAATAATACTTATAAATAAATAAATATAATCTTAAAACTTTAATGAAATATATCTCCAGCATGAACAACATTCATTAAATGTAAGTTTCATTTTTTGTATCTTTATTATATATTTTATAGAGTAGGTGGTGTCCCATTACTAGGTACCACCGGGTTGGTATTTAGGTAAGTGGAAGGCAGGAATTGGTAAAATTTTCAAAATAATAGGTGACTTAATTGATTAATATAGTGAGAATAAGTTATGTATTTTAAGATTATTTATTTAAGAACATTTGAATAAACTTTAAAATAAAAATGTAGATAATTTAAAAATTTATTATATTTGTTAAATTTTTTTAACTTTTTAAAACATTGGAATTTACTAAATAATTAAGCTTTAAAAATTAATACAAACTTTATAAGTTATTTAAAGTTTATTTATTAATAATTATAATCATATACTGAGTAAGCTTTAGTACGTTTTGCAAAAAAGTATAAATATATTGAATGTACTTTATTTTAATTTATTAGATTGTATTAACTTTTATACTAATACCTTATACTTTAAGCATCTCACATTAAATAAAGATGAAATATATTAAAATAAGTTTAATAAGTTTAAAGTTAAAAAGTTGGGACTATTAAGTCTATGTGTAATAACATTTACTCATATACAAGCATGTTAATAACTTAATAAAAAGTAATAAAAATTTTAATATTGCCTTATTTATAAAAATTAATCAATCAACTAAACTTTATTCTAAAATTTAAGGCAATCGACAAAAGCTCGACAACTTTTCTCGATTGCCTTACATTAGAAATATGCAATGAATGAATAATGCAAAATTTATTTAAATATTATAAATGATCAAATTAAATCACTGTATTAATTCTAATAATTGCCTGAATATTTAAAATTTTTACCAAATGGCAGAAGTAGACTTATCCATGCAGATGGAGATTTGTATGAAGGAGATTTTAAAAATGATTATTTATTTTTAGTATTTTCATTTTTTGTTGTTTCAATAACTATTCTTTTATTGTTATTACTATTGTTATTATTATTGATTTTACAATTAATTCACTAAATTTTCCAAATTATAAATTATGACTCATTGCTTGAAATATCACTACGACTAAGCTACTTAGCCTATAGTGCTCCTAATGGGACTATGCTTAATGACAAAGATTAAAAAAGCTGTTCGCAATGAGGTTTTGTTGAAGAGAAGCTTTAATCAGATAAGCAGCAAAGAGAGTATGATATAAATAAAACCACATTCTATTCTAACTTCATGGAATCAATTAGCTGGAGATGTTTTTAAAAGGCAAAGATCACATCACACTCCAGTACCTGATCCCTCAATTCAGTTGCGACAACTATATGATGACTAATCGCATTGCTCATTCGAATCGAAAAGTCATGAAAATAAATATTTATGGTTTAAGAGAACTGCATACAATCATATTCGTAGACTACAGACATAAGCCTAAAAAATAGACCTCACAAATACACTATCAAAGCATGACAAAGGAACTTTGAGAATGGAAGAGTACTCACTCAAATATATATTGAGTAGATGGGCAAATAATTTTTTATACGACTACAGAAGTATTCCGAACTGATAATCTACTAGTCGATGTCTACGCCTAAATCTCAATGATTGAAAATACATAATCGAGATAAATAAATTATGTCTCAGACTAATAAAAAAGTCGCTGTTGTATAAAATGCAACATAATTCAAAAAAATTATAAAAAATAACACAGTCAAAAAATTAAAAAAAGGTGAAAAAAAGACAATTTGACCTCTCCATAACTTTTGAAAATGACTAGATATTTGGTGTTCTGCTGTTGCACTCTTGCTCAGGAGCCCAAAATTAGTGGGTTTGCTTATCTTCAGGTCATCTCATGAATCTCCGTGACATTCTCCTGATGTCTCGAAAACCCTAAAATACCAGGTTTAACATACTTCATCATCATTAAATTATATAATAAAACTTAAAATGACTATATTAAAAATTGTGAAAAGAATGCGAGAATTTATCTTTGCTGCTCATTATCTCAGCTCGTATTTATTTTCGGCTCTTTAAAAGTATTGCTCGTTGTAAGGCAACCCTGAAAACCTTGATCTGTAAAATTTTACTCATTTTGAGTGTCCATAAGATTAATATAATCTTTACAAGGGCGAATCTCCAAGATCTTGCCTTCATAAAAATTTTATTTCTCCAATCATTTGTATAGTCATCTTAAATACTCACTTACAATTATATTTAACTCCATCAAAGTCTCTGCTGAAATGTGAACATATTATACATTTGAAGTTAACAATGAACTTAATAGTCAAGGTTTTTGATTTGCATAGTTTAAAATAACTCTGCGCGTTTTGATAGAAAAATGCAAAAAAGTGAAGAAATGACAATTTGACCTCCTCTATAACTTTTGTAAATAACCATATATCTTGTGTTCCAATGTTACACTCTAGCTCAGGAGCCCAAAATTAGTGGGTTTGATAAATCCAGGTCAACTAATCAATTACCATGACCTTAAACCAATGACCTGAATATCCTCAAATGGCATGTTTAACATACTCTTTCATCAATTTATATGAATAAACTAAAAATCGCTATAACTTTGCGCATTTGAAGATACAACAATTCTGATTTCATATTCGTGTTCAGCAAAGTCTAATTGACTAGATTCATTATCTTCGGGAGTTTATTGGAAAAATAAATTTGAAGTTGAATTAAGCGGGGAAAGAGTTTGGCACAGGACAAATTTTAAATAATTTAATAAATGGCAATTTGACCTCTCCATAACTTTTGAAAATGACTAGATATTTGGTGTTCTGCTGTTGCACTCTTGCTCAGGAGCCCAAAATTAGTGGGTTTGCTTATCTTCAGGTCATCTCATGAATCTCCGTGACATTCTCCTGATGTCTCGAAAACCCTAAAATACCAGGTTTAACATACTTCATCATCATTAAATTATATAATAAAACTTAAAATGACTATATTAAAAATTGTGAAAAGATGCGAAAATTTATCTTTGCTGCTCATTATCTCAGCTCGTATTTATTTTCGGCTCTTTAAAAGTATTGCTCGTTGTAAGGCAACCCTGAAAACCTTGATCTGTAAAATTTTACTCATTTTGAGTGTCCATAAGATTAATATAATCTTTACAAGGGCGAATCTCCAAGATCTTGCCTTCATAAAAACTTTATTTCTACAATCATTTGTATAGTCATCTTAATTACTCACTTACAATTATATTTAACTCCATCAAAGTCTCTGCTGAAATGTGAACATATTATACATTTGAAGTTAACAATGAACTTAATAGTCAAGGTTTTTGATTTGCATAGTTTAAAACAACTCTGCGCGTTTTAATAGAAAAATGCAAAAAAGCGAAGAAATGACAATTTGACCCCTCCATAACTTTTGTAAATAACCATATATCTTATGTTCCAATGTTACACTCTAGCTCAGGAGCCCAAAATTAAAGTCTGATAAATTCCAAGTCAACTAATAATTACCATGACCTAAACCAATGACCTGAATATCCTCAAATGGCATGTTTAACATACTCTTTCATCAATTTATATGAATAAACTAAAAATCGCTATAACTTTGCGCATTTGAAGATACAACAATTCTGATTTCATATTCGTGTTCAGCAAAGTCTAATTGACTAGATTCATTATCTTCGGGAGTTTATTGGAAAAATAAATTTGAAGTTGAATTAAGCGGGGAAAGAGTTTGGCACAGGACAAATTTTAAATAATTTAAAAAAGACAATTTGACCTCTCCATAACTTTTGAAAATGACTAGATATTTGGTGTTCTGCTGTTGCACTCTTGCTCAGGAGCCCAAAATTAGTGGGTTTGCTTATCTTCAGGTCATCTCATGAATCTCCGTGACATTCTCCTGATGTCTCGAAAACCCTAAAATACCAGGTTTAACATACTTCATCATCATTAAATTATATAATAAAACTTAAAATGACTATATTAAAAATTGTTTTGAAAAGATGCGGAAATGTTTCTTTGCTGCTCATTATCTCAGCTCGTATTTATTTTCGGCTCTTTAAAAGTATTGCTCGTTGTAAGGCAACCCTGAAAACCTTGATCTGTAAAATTTTACTCATTTTGAGTGTCCATAAGATTAATATAATCTTTACAAGGGCGAATCTCCAAGATCTTGCCTTCATAAAAATTTTATTTCTCCAATCATTTGTATAGTCATCTTAAATACTCACTTACAATTATATTTAACTCCATCAAAGTCTCTGCTGAAATGTGAACATATTATACATTTGAAGTTAACAATGAACTTAATAGTCAAGGTTTTTGATTTGCATAGTTTAAAACAACTCTGCGCGTTTTAATAGAAAAATGCAAAAAAGTGAAGAAATGACAATTTGACCTCCTCTATAATTTTTGTAAATAACCATATATCTTGTGTTCCAATGTTACACTCTAGTTCAGGAGCCCAAAATTAGTTAGTTTGATAAATTCCAGGTCAACTAATAAATTACCATGACCTTAAACCAATGACCTGAATATCCTCAAATGGCATGTTTAACATACTCTTTCATCAATTTATATGAATAAACTAAAAATCGCTATAACTTTGCGCATTTGAAGATACAACAATTCTGATTTCATATTCGTGTTCAGCAAAGTCTAATTGACTAGATTCATTATCTTCGGGAGTTTATTGGAAAAATAAATTTGAAGTTGAATTAAGCGGGGAAAGAGTTTGGCACAGGACAAATTTTAAATAATTTAATAAATGGCATTTGACCTCTCCATAACTTTTGAAAATGACTAGATATTTGGTGTTCTGCTGTTGCACTCTTGCTCAGGAGCCCAAAATTAGTGGGTTTGCTTATCTTCAGGTCATCTCATGAATCTCCGTGACATTCTCCTGATGTCTCGAAAACCCTAAAATACCAGGTTTAACATACTTCATCATCATTAAATTATATAATAAAACTTAAAATGACTATATTAAAAATTGCTGTGAAAAGATGCGGAAATTTATCTTTGCTGCTCATTATCTCAGCTTGTATTTATTTTCGGCTCTTTAAAAGTATTGCTCGTTGTAAGGCAACCCTGAAAACCTTGATCTGTAAAATTTTACTCATTTTGAGTGTCCATAAGATTAATATAATCTTTACAAGGGCGAATCTCCAAGATCTTGCCTTCATAAAAACTTTATTTCTCCAATCATTTGTATAGTCATCTTAATTACTCACTTACAATTATATTTAACTCCATCAAAGTCTCTGCTGAAATGTGAACATATTATACATTTGAAGTTAACAATGAACTTAATAGTCAAGGTTTTTGATTTGCATAGTTTAAAATAACTCTGCGCGTTTTGATAGAGAAATTCAAATAGGCGATGAAATGAGAATTTGACCCCTCCATAACTTTTGTAAATGACCATATATCTTATGTTCCAATGTTACAGTCTTGCTCAGGAGCTCGAAATTAATGGGTCTGATAATTCCAAGTCGACGTAATATACCATGACCTTAAACCAATGACCTGAATATCCTCAAATGGCATGTTTAACATACTCTTTCATCAATTTATATGAATAAACTAAAAATCGCTATAACTTTGCGCATTTGAAGATACAACAATTCTGATTTCATATTCGTGTTCAGCAAAGTCTAATTGACTAGATTCATTATCTTCGGGAGTTTATTGGAAAAATAAATTTGAAGTTGAATTAAGCGGGGAAAGAGTTTGGCACAGGACAAATTTTAAATAATTTAATAAATGGCAATTTGACCTCTCCATAACTTTTGAAAATGACTAGATATTTGGTGTTCTGCTGTTGCACTCTTGCTCAGGAGCCCAAAATTAGTGGGTTTGCTTATCTTCAGGTCATCTCATGAATCTCCGTGACATTCTCCTGATGTCTCGAAAACCCTAAAATACCAGGTTTAACATACTTCATCATCATTAAATTATATAATAAAACTTAAAATGACTATATTAAAAATTGTGAAAAGATGCGAAAATTTATCTTTGCTGCTCATTATCTCAGCTCGTATTTATTTTCGGCTCTTTAAAAGTATTGCTCGTTGTAAGGCAACCCTGAAAACCTTGATCTGTAAAATTTTACTCATTTTGAGTGTCCATAAGATTAATATAATCTTTACAAGGGCGAATCTCCAAGATCTTGCCTTCATAAAAATTTTATTTCTCCAATCATTTGTATAGTCATCTTAAATACTCACTTACAATTATATTTAACTCCATCAAAGTCTCTGCTGAAATGTGAACATATTATACATTTGAAGTTAACAATGAACTTAATAGTCAAGGTTTTGATTTGCATAGTTTAAAATAACTCTGCGCGTTTTGATAGAGAAATTCAAATAGGCGATGAAATGAGAATTTGACCCCTCCATAACTTTTGTAAATGACCATATATCTTATGTTCCAATGTTACAGTCTTGCTCAGGAGCTCGAAATTAATGGTCTGATAAATTCCAAGGCGACTAATTTATTACGCATGACTTAAACCAATGACCTGAATATCCTCAAATGGCATGTTTAACATACTCTTTCATCAATTTATATGAATAAACTAAAAATCGCTATAACTTTGCGCATTTGAAGATACAACAATTCTGATTTCATATTCGTGTTCAGCAAAGTCTAATTGACTAGATTCATTATCTTCGGGAGTTTATTGGAAAAATAAATTTGAAGTTGAATTAAGCGGGGAAAGAGTTTGGCACAGGACAAATTTTAAATAATTTAATAAATGGCAATTTGACCTCTCCATAACTTTTGAAAATGTCTAGATATTTGGTGTTCTGCTGCTGCACTCTTGCTCAGGAGCCCAAAATTAGTGGGTTTGCTTATCTTCAGGTCATCTCATGAATCTCCGTGACATTCTCCTGATGTCTCGAAAACCCTAAAATACCAGGTTTAACATACTTCATCATCATTAAATTATATAATAAAACTTAAAATGGCTATATTAAAAATTGTTTTGAAAAGATGCGGAAATTTATCTTTGCTGCTCATTATCTCAGCTTGTATTTATTTTCGGCTCTTTAAAAGTATTGCTCGTTGTAAGGCAACCCTGAAAACCTTGATCTGTAAAATTTTACTCATTTTGAGTGTCCATAAGATTAATATAATCTTTACAAGGGCGAATCTCCAAGATCTTGCCTTCATAAAAACTTTATTTCTCCAATCATTTGTATAGTCATCTTAATTACTCACTTACAATTATATTTAACTCCATCAAAGTCTCTGCTGAAATATGAACATATTATACATTTGAAGTTAACAATGAACTTAATAGTCAAGGTTTTTGATTTGCATAGTTTAAAATAACTCTGCGCGTTTTGATAGAGAAATTCAAATAGGCGATGAAATGAGAATTTGACCCCTCCATAACTTTTGTAAATGACCATATATCTTATGTTCCAATGTTACAGTCTTGCTCAGGAGCTCGAAATTAATGGTTTGATAAATTCAAGTCGACTAATTTAATTACCATAAACCTTAAACCAATGACCTGAATATCCTCAAATGGCATGTTTAACATACTCTTTCATCAATTTATATGAATAAACTAAAAATCGCTATAACTTTGCGCATTTGAAGATACAACAATTCTGATTTCATATTCGTGTTCAGCAAAGTCTAATTGACTAGATTCATTATCTTCGGGAGTTTATTGGAAAAATAAATTTGAAGTTGAATTAAGCGGGGAAAGAGTTTGGCACAGGACAAATTTTAATAATTTAATAAATGGCAATTTGACCTCTCCATAACTTTTGAAAATGACTAGATATTTGGTGTTCTGCTGTTGCACTCTTGCTCAGGAGCCCAAAATTAGTGGGTTTGCTTATCTTCAGGTCATCTCATGAATCTCCGTGACATTCTCCTGATGTCTCGAAAACCCTAAAATACCAGGTTTAACATACTTCATCATCATTAAATTATATAATAAAACTTAAAATGACTATATTAAAAATTGTGAAAAGATGCGAAAATTTATCTTTGCTGCTCATTATTCAGCTCGTATTTATTTTCGGCTCTTTAAAAGTATTGCTCGTTGTAAGGCAACCCTGAAAACCTTGATCTGTAAAATTTTACTCATTTTGAGTGTCCATAAGATTAATATAATCTTTACAAGGGCGAATCTCCAAGATCTTGCCTTCATAAAAACTTTATTTCTCCAATCATTTGTATAGTCATCTTAAATACTCACTTACAATTATATTTAACTCCATCAAAGTCTCTGCTGAAATGTGAACATATTATACATTTGAAGTTAACAATGAACTTAATAGTCAAGGTTTTTGATTTGCATAGTTAAAACAACTCTGCGCGTTTTAATAGAAAAATGCAAAAAAGTGAAGAAATGACAATTTGACCTCCTCTATAATTTTTGTAAATAACCATATATCTTGTGTTCCAATGTTACACTCTAGTTCAGGAGCCCAAAATTAGTTAGTTTGATAAATTCCAGGTCAACTAATAAATTACCATGACCTTAAACCAATGACCTGAATATCCTCAAATGGCATGTTTAACATACTCTTTCATCAATTTATATGAATAAACTAAAAATCGCTATAACTTTGCGCATTTGAAGATACAACAATTCTGATTTCATATTCGTGTTCAGCAAAGTCTAATTGACTAGATTCATTATCTTCGGGAGTTTATTGGAAAAATAAATTTGAAGTTGAATTAAGCGGGGAAAGAGTTTGGCACAGGACAAATTTTAAATAATTTAATAAATGGCATTTGACCTCTCCATAACTTTTGAAAATGACTAGATATTTGGTGTTCTGCTGTTGCACTCTTGCTCAGGAGCCCAAAATTAGTGGGTTTGCTTATCTTCAGGTCATCTCATGAATCTCCGTGACATTCTCCTGATGTCTCGAAAACCCTAAAATACCAGGTTTAACATACTTCATCATCATTAAATTATATAATAAAACTTAAAATGACTATATTAAAAATTGTGAAAAGATGCGAAAATTTATCTTTGCTGCTCATTATCTCAGCTCGTATTTATTTTCGGCTCTTTAAAAGTATTGCTCGTTGTAAGGCACCCTGAAAACCTTGATCTGTAAAATTTTACTCATTTTGAGTGTCCATAAGATTAATATAATCTTTACAAGGGCGAATCTCCAAGATCTTGCCTTCATAAAAACTTTATTTCTCCAATCATTTGTATAGTCATCTTAATTACTCACTTACAATTATATTTAACTCCATCAAAGTCTCTGCTGAAATATGAACATATTATACATTTGAAGTTAACAATGAACTTAATAGTCAAGGTTTTTGATTTGCATAGTTTAAAACAACTCTGCGCGTTTTAATAGAAAAATGCAAAAAAGTGAAGAAATGACAATTTGACCTCCTCTATAATTTTTGTAAATAACCATATATCTTGTGTTCCAATGTTACACTCTAGTTCAGGAGCCCAAAATTAGTTAGTTTGATAAATTCCAGGTCAACTAATAAATTACCATGACTAAACCAATGACCTGAATATCCTCAAATGGCATGTTTAACATACTCTTTCATCAATTTATATGAATAAACTAAAAATCGCTATAACTTTGCGCATTTGAAGATACAACAATTCTGATTTCATATTCGTGTTCAGCAAAGTCTAATTGACTAGATTCATTATCTTCGGGAGTTTATTGGAAAAATAAATTTGAAGTTGAATTAAGCGGGGAAAGAGTTTGGCACAGGACAAATTTTAATAATTTAATAAATGGCAATTTGACCTCTCCATAACTTTTGAAAATGACTAGATATTTGGTGTTCTGCTGCTGCACTCTTGCTCAGGAGCCCAAAATTAGTGGGTTTGCTTATCTTCAGGTCATCTCATGAATCTCCGTGACATTCTCCTGATGTCTCGAAAACCCTAAAATACCAGGTTTAACATACTTCATCATCATTAAATTATATAATAAAACTTAAAATGACTATATTAAAAATTGTTTTGAAAAGATGCGGAAATGTTTCTTTGCTGCTCATTATCTCAGCTCGTATTTATTTTCGGCTCTTTAAAAGTATTGCTCGTTGTAAGGCAACCCTGAAAACCTTGATCTGTAAAATTTTACTCATTTTGAGTGTCCATAAGATTAATATAATCTTTACAAGGGCGAATCTCCAAGATCTTGCCTTCATAAAAACTTTATTTCTCCAATCATTTGTATAGTCATCTTAAATACTCACTTACAATTATATTTAACTCCATCAAAGTCTCTGCTGAAATGTGAACATATTATACATTTGAAGTTAACAATGAACTTAATAGTCAAGGTTTTTGATTTGCATAGTTTAAAACAACTCTGCGCGTTTTAATAGAAAAATGCAAAAAAGCGAAGAAATGACAATTTGACCCCTCCATAACTTTTGTAAATAACCATATATCTTATGTTCCAATGTTACAGTCTTGCTCAGGAGCTCGAATTAATGGGCTGATAAATTCCAAGTCGACTAATTAATTACCATGACTTAAACCAATGACCTGAATATCCTCAAATGGCATGTTTAACATACTCTTTCATCAATTTATATGAATAAACTAAAAATCGCTATAACTTTGCGCATTTGAAGATACAACAATTCTGATTTCATATTCGTGTTCAGCAAAGTCTAATTGACTAGATTCATTATCTTCGGGAGTTTATTGGAAAAATAAATTTGAAGTTGAATTAAGCGGGGAAAGAGTTTGGCACAGGACAAATTTTAAATAATTTAATAAATGGCAATTTGACCTCTCCATAACTTTTGAAAATGACTAGATATTTGGTGTTCTGCTGTTGCACTCTTGCTCAGGAGCCCAAAATTAGTGGGTTTGCTTATCTTCAGGTCATCTCATGAATCTCCGTGACATTCTCCTGATGTCTCGAAAACCCTAAAATACCAGGTTTAACATACTTCATCATCATTAAATTATATAATAAAACTTAAAATGACTATATTAAAAATTGTGAAAAGATGCGAAAATTTATCTTTGCTGCTCATTATCTCAGCTCGTATTTATTTTCGGCTCTTTAAAAGTATTGCTCGTTGTAAGGCACCCTGAAAACCTTGATCTGTAAAATTTTACTCATTTTGAGTGTCCATAAGATTAATATAATCTTTACAAGGGCGAATCTCCAAGATCTTGCCTTCATAAAAATTTTATTTCTCCAATCATTTGTATAGTCATCTTAAATACTCACTTACAATTATATTTAACTCCATCAAAGTCTCTGCTGAAATATGAACATATTATACATTTGAAGTTAACAATGAACTTAATAGTCAAGGTTTTTGATTTGCATAGTTTAAAATAACTCTGCGCGTTTTGATAGAGAAATTCAAATAGGCGATGAAATGAGAATTTGACCCCTCCATAACTTTTGTAAATGACCATATATCTTATGTTCCAATGTTACAGTCTTGCTCAGGAGCTCGAAATTAATGTCTGATAAACTTCCAAGTCGACTAATTATTACTATCGACCTTAAACGCATGGATTGATACCCTAAATCCATGTTTAACATACTCTTTCATCAATTTATATGAATAAACTAAAATCGCTATAACTTTGAGCATTTGAAGATAAAACAATTCTGATTTCATATTCGTGTTCAGCAAAGTCAAATTGACTAGATTCATTATCTTCGAGAGTTTATTGGAAAAATAAATTTGAAGTTGAATTAAGCGGGGAAAGAGTTTGGCACAGGACAAATTTTAAATAATTTAATAAATGGCAATTTGACCACTCCATAACTTTTAAAAATGACTAGATATTTGGTGTTCTGTGTTACACTCTTGCTCAGGAGCCAAAAATTAGTGGGTTTGCTTAACTTCAGGTCATCTCATGAATCTCCGTGACACTCTCCTGATGTCTCGAAAACCCTAAAATACCAGGTTTAACATACTACATCATTAAATTATATAATAAAACTTAAAATGATATTGTAGGAATACATTTGATTTGGGAAATTAATAAATAAATTAAATTATTAATAATTAAAATCGTGGCAGTTAACTTTGTCTTCGCCTAGACAATATGGTACTTGTTCGATAGAGAATTTAAATTCAGCTGGACTTTAATATTGGCGGTACCCCTCTATCGCATCTCTGAAGCGAGATAACTCGACTTTAATTTTGGCATTAAAATCAACTAACAAATCACCTAAAATTAAAGTCGAGTTATCTCGCTTCAGGCATGAGATAGAGGGGTACCGCCAATAGTAAAGTCCAGCTAATTTTAAATTCCCTATCGAACAAGTACCATATTGTATAGGCTAGGACAAAGTTAACTGCCACGAATTTAATTTCTTATTAATTAATTATTAATTTATTTTCCCAAATCAAATGTATTCCTACAATATATTAAAAATTGTGAAAAGATGCGGAAATTTATCTTTGCTGCTCATTATCTCAGCTCGTATTTATTTTCGGCTCTTTAAAAGTATTGCTCGTTGTAAGGCAACCCTGAAAACCTTGATCTGTAAAATTTTACTCATTTTGAGTGTCCATAAGATTAATATAATCTTTACAAGGGCGAATCTCCAAGATCTTGCCTTCATAAAAATTTTATTTCTCCAATCATTTGTATAGTCATCTTAAATACTCACTTACAATTATATTTAACTCCATCAAAGTCTCTGCTGAAATATGAACATATTATACATTTGAAGTTAACAATGAACTTAATAGTCAAGGTTTTTGATTTGCATAGTTTAAAATAACTCTGCGCGTTTTGATAGAGAAATTCAAATAGGCGATGAAATGAGAATTTGACCCCTCCATAACTTTTGTAAATGACCATATATCTTATGTTCCAATGTTACAGTCTTGCTCAGGAGCTCGAAATTAATGGTATGTAAATTCCAAGTCGACAATTTTCCATGACTTAAACCAATGACCTGAATATCCTCAAATGGCATGTTTAACATACTCTTTCATCAATTTATATGAATAAACTAAAAATCGCTATAACTTTGCGCATTTGAAGATACAACAATTCTGATTTCATATTCGTGTTCAGCAAAGTCTAATTGACTAGATTCATTATCTTCGGGAGTTTATTGGAAAAATAAATTTGAAGTTGAATTAAGCGGGGAAAGAGTTTGGCACAGGACAAATTTTAAATAATTTAAAAAAGACAATTTGACCACTCCATAACTTTTGAAAATGACTAGATATTTGGTGTTCTGCTGTTGCACTCTTGCTCAGGAGCCCAAAATTAGTGGGTTTGCTTATCTTCAGGTCATCTCATGAATCTCCGTGACATTCTCCTGATGTCTCGAAAACCCTAAAATACCAGGTTTAACATACTTCATCATCATTAAATTATATAATAAAACTTAAATGACTATATTAAAAATTGTGAAAAGATGCGAAAATTTATCTTTGCTGCTCATTATCTCAGCTCGTATTTATTTTCGGCTCTTTAAAAGTATTGCTCGTTGTAAGGCAACCCTGAAAACCTTGATCTGTAAAATTTTACTCATTTTGAGTGTCCATAAGATTAATATAATCTTTACAAGGGCGAATCTCCAAGATCTTGCCTTCATAAAAATTTTATTTCTCCAATCATTTGTATAGTCATCTTAAATACTCACTTACAATTATATTTAACTCCATCAAAGTCTCTGCTGAAATATGAACATATTATACATTTGAAGTTAACAATGAACTTAATAGTCAAGGTTTTTGATTTGCATAGTTTAAAACAACTCTGCGCGTTTTAATAGAAAAATGCAAAAAAGCGAAGAAATGACAATTTGACCCCTCCATAACTTTTGTAAATAACCATATATCTTATGTTCCAATGTTACACTCTAGCTCAGGAGCCCAAAATTAATGAGTTTGATAAATTCCAGGTCAACTAATAAATTACCATGACCTTAAACCAATGACCTGAATATCCTCAAATGGCATGTTTAACATACTCTTTCATCAATTTATATGAATAAACTAAAAATCGCTATAACTTTGCGCATTTGAAGATACAACAATTCTGATTTCATATTCGTGTTCAGCAAAGTCTAATTGACTAGATTCATTATCTTCGGGAGTTTATTGGAAAAATAAATTTGAAGTTGAATTAAGCGGGGAAAGAGTTTGGCACAGGACAAATTTTAAATAATTTAATAAATGGCAATTTGACCTCTCCATAACTTTTGAAAATGACTAGATATTTGGTGTTCTGCTGTTGCACTCTTGCTCAGGAGCCCAAAATTAGTGGGTTTGCTTATCTTCAGGTCATCTCATGAATCTCCGTGACATTCTCCTGATGTCTCGAAAACCCTAAAATACCAGGTTTAACATACTTCATCATCATTAAATTATATAATAAAACTTAAAATGACTATATTAAAAATTGTGAAAAGATGCGAAAATTTATCTTTGCTGCTCATTATCTCAGCTCGTATTTATTTTCGGCTCTTTAAAAGTATTGCTCGTTGTAAGGCAACCCCTGAAAACCTTGATCTGTAAAATTTTACTCATTTTGAGTGTCCATAAGATTAATATAATCTTTACAAGGGCGAATCTCCAAGATCTTGCCTTCATAAAAATTTTATTTCTCCAATCATTTGTATAGTCATCTTAATTACTCACTTACAATTATATTTAACTCCATCAAAGTCTCTGCTGAAATATGAACATATTATACATTTGAAGTTAACAATGAACTTAATAGTCAAGGTTTTTGATTTGCGTAGTTTAAAATAACTCTGCTCGTTTTTGATAGAGAAATTCAAATAGGCGATGAAATGAGAATTTGACCCCTCCATAACTTTTGTAAATGACCATATATCTTATGTTCCAATGTTACAGTCTTGCTCAGGAGCTCGAAATTAATGGTCTGATAAATCATCGACTAATTTATTCCATGACCATTAACCAACTGATTGTACACTAAAATGCAAATGTTTAAACATACTGTTTCAACTCTTATTATGATACTTATAGCTATAACTTGAGCTTTTTTTTTTTGGTCAATGTTTCTTGTGTGAGGGTTTTGTAGATTCTTATCTTCGGGAGTTTATTGGATAAATAAATTTGAAGTTGAATTTAGCGGGGAAAGAGTTTGGCACAGGACAAATTTTAAATAATTTAATAAATGGCAATTTGACCTCTCCATAACTTTTGAAAATGACTAGATATTTGGTGTTCTGCTGTTGCACTCTTGCTCAGGAGCCCAAAATTAGTGGGTTTGCTTATCTTCAGGTCATCTCATGAATCTCCGTGACATTCTCCTGATGTCTCGAAAACCCTAAAATACCAGGTTTAACATACTTCATCATCATTAAATTATATAATAAAACTTAAAATGACTATATTAAAAATTGTGAAAAGATGCGAAAATTTATCTTTGCTGCTCATTATCTCAGCTCGTATTTATTTTCGGCTCTTTAAAAGTATTGCTCGTTGTAAGGCAACCCTGAAAACCTTGATCTGTAAAATTTTACTCATTTTGAGTGTCCATAAGATTAATATAATCTTTACAAGGGCGAATCTCCAAGATCTTGCCTTCATAAAAATTTTATTTCTCCAATCATTTGTATAGTCATCTTAATTACTCACTTACAATTATATTTAACTCCATCAAAGTCTCTGCTGAAATATGAACATATTATACATTTGAAGTTAACAATGAACTTAATAGTCAAGGTTTTTGATTTGCGTAGTTTAAAATAACTCTGCTCGTTTTAATAGAAAAATGCAAAAAAGTGAAGAAATGACAATTTGACCTCCTCTATAATTTTTGTAAATAACCATATATCTTGTGTTCCAATGTTACACTCTAGTTCAGGAGCCCAAAATTAGTTAGTTTGATAAATTCCAGGTCAACTAATAAATTACCATGACCTTAAACCAATGACCTGAAT
>ARYC01003670.1:0-30759 GCA_000711775.1 Oxytricha trifallax
GGTACTTCTCTCTCAGCTGCTCTAAGAACTTAATATACTGCTCTGTCTTAATAGAGCGAGGATGAATAAAATAAGTTTCTAAACCAGCATCATCGCTTATACCTCCAAGAATTGCCATTGTTTATACCTTGACTTTCTAGTCATATACATCTATATTACTATGCCTCTTAAACCAAGACTTCTAGATGAAAGTGTTGAAGGTAAACACAGCCTCTTCAGCATGAATAAACTTAATATTATTCTATTAGGCTCTCTGCATTTAATTATAAATATAATTTAAGTTGTTGTTGTAAAAATGGCAGAGTGAAATCAATGACTCTCTTGATACGATTTACACCTTTGTAAGAGATACCGTTTCGTTTATAAATGTTTGCAACAGTCTATGCAGAGATCTTCAACTCAGGGAACTGGCGATGAAACATAATAGCTCGTTAGTCGAGAGAAGAGAGCCCAATACTTCAAAGTTTTATCATTAATAAGATAGTCAATATGCTTATATAGAAACTTTGACTTCCTCTTAGGCATAGAATTCAGCTATTATTGCTTTAGTTATACTGCTATAAGACAGTGGGATCGAACAGTTGATGGACTTCGCTTTAAGAGCAGTGCAATAGACTTATAGTTAAGAACTGGTTTGACTTATTCACTGTATATATCACATCCATATCGCAGTTTAAACACTAAATCTATATACTCTTCATCATAAATAGACCCCAAAAGCTTGCTATTTTTGTCTCGCATTTAATTAATAACCCCAACCCCTAACAAATTCCCTACAAATCAAAGCACTTATAAACCTCATTAAGGGGTTTTGGGGTTTTGAATGCGTTAGTTCTCAACATTTTCTAGAGTTCAGGGTAATTCAGTAAAGATTTCCAGTCATTCCCCTCCTAAGCTCAGAATACCAGTTAGCAACGACGGCAAATAAGCTTACGATTTTAGTTTAATTGATTCTGAAACTGTGGCACATTTTGAACAAAAAGTCAAAGAGCAAACTGGACTAAAGAGCTTCACACTTATTAATTTTAATTAGAAATGAATATCATGAAAAATGGTAAAAAATTATATTTTGTTATTAACACTGGATAAGTAAGCAGATAAAGAGTCAAAGATAGGAGATGTGATAAAAACTAAATTTTAGATGGAGGTTAATTCAAAGCCATATGATGTCTATCCACTTTTTCAAACTATGGTTGATAAGAACTACTCTGCTTAATCGCATTAACTTATTGATATTAAATGAAATTTATACAATAACTCTTCTTAAAATCTGTTTTTACTAATAAATTGATCAAGTTTTCGAGGGTAAATCTATTCCAATCTCAAGAAGAATTATACTCTATCACTACTTCGATTAAATGCTTAAAGCCATGTCAAAGCAAATAAATTAAAAATAACTTACTGAACAGGAAGTTAATCAAGCAATTCAAAGAGGTTTAGATGAATATGTTAAAACTTACAAATCTCAAATTTACGAAAGACCATCTTAATTTTATGTTATATTTCATAAATTTGCTGTTTATTTAAAAAATACCAATTCATTATATATAACTAAGATCTTAACAACTTGAGCTAGCTTAACAAGAACTTGCATTTTTAAAAGCTAAACAATCACAATTAGAAAAGAGGGCAAAGAGTCATGCAAGTAAAGTTTTATATGGTTGTTTGGCTATGGCTATGACTTAACTTACTGGCATGGGTTACTTGATTTTTGTGCATCTCTCTTGGGAAGACATGGAACCTGTAACTTATATGGTCTGTAAGTAACTTACACTATATCTTTACATCTTTAATTTTAACTGATCGCTACTTTACCATTTGATTGTTCAAAATTTTAATGTGTTTAAAATTATTTTTTAGCTGCTTTCTATGCAATGATTGGAGCTCTGTACTACGTAATTTACAAGGGGGATTTCGAGATGGCCTCTGCTTACGATTTATTCCAAAAAAGGAAGTATGATGGACTCGTGAAAAAAGAGAACTTTGATGATGAAAAAATTGAATTCCTAGAAACTTACATCAACGAGCTACAGGAACAACTAGGCATCTTGCAAACTGAAGATAATCAATAAAGAGAAAAGAGTCAGGGAGACAGTAAAATTCCAAAACCACATGAAATTTGATAAATTATAGGCGAATTTTTTAATTAATTCTCTTGAATATAAATTAAAAAAGAACATAGTCTGATTTTTAACCCCCATATTTTAAATTCATATTGCTTGATTTTATTCTATTTAATTTTCTCTCTTTTTTAAGTTTAAGCATCAATAAAATTAATATCTTATCAATTGCTAAGTTTAGTCTTAATAATTAAATTTTTAAATTTCATAAAAAAGTTATGGTAGATCTGAGTATCAATATTAACAGAGGTAGTTTCAAACTTAATTTTACTCTTATAAAAATTGACTTCGGGAGACATAATGCACTAGTCAGAGCAGGGGTTTTAGGGGGATTAGCTTCATTGCTTCTTTATCAAGGATTTATCTATGCATAGAAATAATATTCACAAAATATTGAAGAGAACAAATCTCTTTCTGATGATTTAAAAGTCGCATCTATAATATATCAATTATATACTCTATGAAATAGAGATAGATTTCAATTTTTAATTTATGAAAATATTGTTTATTTTATTTGAAATAATTATAAGGTGTAGACATTGAAATCTAAAGAATTCTTAGACATTCCGTTGCCCTTTTCTCTTGGAAAATATTTTCATTTGATGCCAAAAAGCATGCAATACACATTTTGTTCTGGAATGATGTCAAACAATATCAAATCACCCACTTTTGAGTTTAATGAAGAAGCCCATGGTAATGTTGAAGTCTATATGTAAACACAATTTATTAATTTTAGTACAATCATTTTGTATTATATTTCTGCACATATATATAATTTTGAAGTCTAAACAAGGACAACAATTTAAAACATAAAGTAACTCCTGTAAGACAACTAATAGACAGTTAATGACATCGTAAAGATACGAGTATTTCTAACAGATTTAGATACATAACTTGAAACCGTTCAGAGAGTAATTTCTGAGGAATTTAGTTTATAACAGATTGAATCAACTGGTTATAGTCAAGATTTGACTGATTAAAAAATTGAGCTTCCAGCTATAGTTTATGTGGGGGTAGTCAAGTTGCCCCTCCCACATGGTCTGATTGAAATTGAATGTGAAACTGTAAAACCATTAAATCCTAAGTGTTAAAAACAGTAAGTTTCTTAAAAATCATAATAGTGAAGGGGGAAATTAGTGATTATTAATATCTTATTATGAAAAATTTGGGATAGAAAGAGTTTTTTATCAGATAAAAATTGGAGTTTTATTATAAATTTAATTGTAATCATTAGTTTTAGTTTTAGTTTATATATCCGAATTCGATAAGCTTAATAATTATTATTATTTAACTTAATTAAACAGGCATTATGGACAAGATAAAGTCAGAGCATGTTATTGCAGGAGTCATTGGTGGTGTCACTTCTTTGGCCTTAGCTTTCTTTGCAAGAAAGATGATGTTTTTTTTAATTCTATTATTCATAGAATTATTTTCTTATTTAACTAATTAATAAGGCAAAATGTTCAGACACAAAAGAGGGGGCATGAGAAAGTTCTTCCAACAACCAGAAGTTATTACTATGCAATCTGATAATAAACTTATTCATTATATTTAATTAAAATACATTTAATTATAACTTTAGTATATGCCAGCTGCTATAGGACCATACACCAAGGGTAAATTGATCAAGCTCCAAGACGGCAGCATGATGGCCTACTCCTCAGGATAACTCGGCCTAGACCCCAAGACCAGCGAATTGGTCTCAGATGATGTTGCTGCTCAAGCTGAGCAAGTCATCCTCAATCTTAAATCACTTGCTGAGGACAACGGTATGACTCTTGAGGATACTTTCAAATATTCTTTGTTCATATTATGATTTATGTTATAAAGCACTAGTAATGAAATATGCGTTTTGTAATAAAATAAAAATTTAAATATATCTGGATACTGTGAAGAACGTTGTGTACTTGACAGATATGGGTGACTTTGGTGCTGTTAATGAAGTTTACAAGAAGTACTACAAAGGTGAGTACCCTGCTCGTACCTGCATCGCCATCAAGGCTCTCCCCAAGGGTGGTCTCGTTGAAATTGAATCTGTCTTTTTCAAGCCAAGAGCCCCAATTGAGAAGAGAGGCTGCTGCATGTGAGTCTAAGATCACAATATTTATGAACTCTGATGAATTACCTTAATATCTATTTTTGGATTCCTTTTTAACAAAACTATATCTTTATGCATTAAAATAAAGTAATTTTTTCAGGGAGATTTAGAAATATACGATAATGTAAGATTCCATAGAGAAGAGCGAAAATATGCTTGGGATTAAGAATTGATAATTTCATAATAATTCAAATTTAAATAATTTCTAAAACAACAGAAAAAATGTAGGCAACTACTTCAACGAACGTTGATCGTTATGAGAAAATGGACAAGCTTGGTGAGGGCACTTATGGTGTCGTCTATAAGGCAAGAGATAAGGTTACAGGAGAGGTAAATAAATTTGGATAACTCATATATACTCTCAAATAAAGATGAAAAATATTTATCATTCATAATATAGATTCAAATTTTTATTAATTAGCAAAAATGATTTTGGGGAAATTAATTGGGCTTTGAATAAATTATAAGTTATTAATATCTCTTGCGGTTTAAATTAGCTTTATTATAGTAAAATTAGTAGATTGTTGCTCTTAAGAAGATTAGATTGGAAAAAGAAGATGATGGAGTACCATCAACTGCCATTAGAGAAATCTCCTTATTGAAAGGCCTCAAGCACCCAAACATTGTCGAGTAATTATTTCAATGAGGTTTAATGATCTTTTATGTGTTAGATTGAAGGAAGTGCTGTACTCTGAGGATAAATTGTACTTGATATTCGAGTATTGCGAATATGACTTGAAGAAATACATGCGCCACATTGGAGGGCCTCTCCCACCTCAAGAAGTAAAAAGCTTTACCTATCAAATTCTACAAGGAACCGCTTATTGTCATGCTCACAGAGTTATGCACAGAGATTTGAAGCCATAGAACTTGTTGATTGATAAGGCAGGAAATATTAAACTTGCTGATTTCGGTTTAGCAAGAGCTTTCGGACTTCCCGTTAAAACCTATACTCATGAAGTTGTTACTCTCTGGTACAGAGCACCCGAAATTCTACTTGGACAGAAGTAATATTCCACTCCAGTCGATATTTGGTCTCTAGGTTGTATCTTCGCTGAAATGGCACAAAGAAAGGCACTTTTCGCAGGTGATTCTGAGATCGATCAAATCTTCAAAATTTTCCAAGTATAGGGAACACCTAATGAAAATAACTGGCCATAAGCTTTGAAGTTACCAGATTTCAAGCCAACTTTCCCCAAATGGAAAGGAGTCGCTATGTCATAACACACTCAAAACTTAGTTCAATTATCTTTCTAGACTAAAATATTGGTTTGAACATAAAAAAATATAAAATCTTCACTAATTGGTAGTATAAAATTTCATAATGTTAACTTAGATGAGTATGGTCTTGATTTATTGCAAAGCATGGTTGCTCTTGAACCTCACAAGAGAATCTCCTGCAGAATGGCTCTCTAACATCCCTACTTCGATGATCTTGATAAGAGTAAACTAGTGAAGGAATTCTGAGGAAAGTGAGAAAATTCGCAAAAAGTGAATGACTCGCTCGTGCCGTTACTAATATTAATAAATTCATTGATAAGTCATAATCAACAGCAACAATATATTTCACATCGTAAAATATCATAACTAATAAGTAGTACAAAAAAATAGATAACTTTTTAATAGTTTCTAAATATCTCTCTACTCATATAATTATATTTTTTCCTCTAATTAAAACTTTACTAAGATAATATTTGAGCATGACTTTATCTCTGAATAAAACTATAAAAATTATATATGGTTCTATAAGTAGACAGAAGAATTTGGATATAGTGAGAATAATCTATCATATTTGAGGTAAGACTCTATATGATTAGGTGCAAGAACGTGATCTGAAGTGATTTTATAACTTTCTTTCCCTAATTTAGATATCTTATCTCATTTTGTGAATTAGCTCTCATTAAATTAATTATAATTTGCCCTATAATTTTACAATTCTTTTTTATTTTTTCATATTACTGACTGCTAAGCTTCTAATATGAATTTATAATTATATATATAATTAATATATCTATGTAAATACTGATTATAAATTCTTAACTTGAAAGAATTATAATAATGAGAAAGTAAATAATATACCAAGTAATTCTGATAAAAAGTTCTCAATTGTTACTAATTTATGTAAAATTTTCCAATTTATATAGATATAATTAAGGAAATAAAATGAATCTTTCCAATGATATAATCCCAGATTTATTGCCATCTTTTATAAGTGTTCTACAAAATGATAAGGATAGACATAAAATAAAATCATTTAAATTATATATTTATTACCAGCATCATTCACTTATTTATAATAAATTATCTTTAACATAAAGTATCTCACGAAATGGTAGTGTTCCCCCCATAGCCCTTAGATGAACTTAAAAGAAGCATGACTACTTGTTAAATTTGCTTCATGATTGTGAATGATCCTCAAGAATGCAAAAAATGTCAGAATTATAATTAAATTTATAATATTCTTTCATTATTTTTTTCTAATAAAACGACTTTCATTATGCAGTTTTCAATATAATCAAAATATCTTTAAATTTATTATAGTTCTGTAAGGACTGTATTCAAGAATGGATTTATGCTTAAAAGAGAAAGCATAGCTAAAAGATGTGTCCCTTTCGTTGCAATACTAAAGAATTTAAGCCCTCTCATAAATTTGTTAAAGAAGTCTTAAGTGAATACAAAGTGAGATGCCTTTAATTATACTATATTTATATCACTGGATATATAAAATGAGACATCATATAACAGGAAATCCTATGATTGATTCTATAAATCTTTGTTAGTTTTTAATTTATGTAATTATTTTTATGCCTTAATCACATCCTCGGTTGTGAAGATTTATTAGCAATAGCAAATTTAAAAAATCATTTAAACACTGAATGTATGTTTGATTAAGTGTATTGCGATAAGAGACCAAAATGCAAAGAGATAATGATGAGAAAGGATATGATAGATCATATTAAAATTTGCCAATATGTTCAAGAAAAATGCCAATATTCTTTAAATTAATTTAATTAATTGATAAAATTCATACTTAAAAATTTGAAAGCAATTATTTAGCAATATTGCCACACAATATGGATCGAGAGAAGATTGATGTATTCTAATTTTAATTTACAAATATAATAATTTTCATGATTCTTCATTTTATCAAAATTATATAGAATGCATATTTTATTTAATTTCTAAAAAAATAATATTTTATAATAGAATCACCATTTAGAAACCCATCTATAAAATCATTTTGTATTATTTCGGATTTTAGTGTTATTATTTTATATCATATCATTAAAAAATGTTATTAGCATTAAAATTGTTGATTAAAACCCTCTTTAATTTATAATATATTGATAATATCATTAGAAAATCAATACATTCATTCATTTTCTCATAAATTGTAATTATTTTATTATTTAGAAAAAATATAAAAGCATTGGAATCATCTTACAAAACTTCAAAATAAGACTTAATCTTAAACTCAATATTTTTTAATAGATATTAAAATCATTGATGAAAGAAAAATATTTATCTTTTCTTCATATTATTAATCATTTATGCTTTATTATGAAGTCTATTATTATAAAATAAACTCGTGAAAATATCATATTTATAGTTCTTCCCTTAATCTGTATTTTTGCCCCTCCCAATTAACTATAATTTAAATCATGTAAATATAAAACATTATGCATGGGATTTATTTGTTTGAATGCAAAGGAAATCTTCATCCCTGCTCTTATTGTGAACTGAAATTTCCAAAATTTGAAATAGATGAGCATTACAAAAATCTATGCCCCAAAACCCCTTTGACTTGCGAATATTGTTAGTAGTAAATTCTTAGAAGTTAAATGGATCTTCATCTTGAATAATTTAATTTATAAGTAAATAATAATTTATTTAACTCGAAATATATATAATTAAGATCCTTTTATTCATATTGATTTAGTTAAACTTATATTCCACAAATAAATTATATAGTAGTTGAATAAGAGTGTCCAAATTTTGCAGTTAAATGCTAATATTTTCCAAAATGCTCTGCATATATACAAAGAAAAAGCTTTCATAATCACATCTAAAGTATTTGTAAATATAGAAAGATCAAATGAGTATATACAAGTAATTTTAATTTTATTTAGTTTAAAAATTGTGTCAATAAATCAAAATCGTTTAATTTTAAATCAAATGTGAAGGGGTGTGTTAGTAATCTATAACAGCCTATAAATTTGACATAGATAATCACAATTGCATAGAATATCTAAAGTAATAAGTTGAGAAATATAAAAATAAGAGTAAATTGAGGAAAAAAACAATCAAATTACAAGAATCAGATTTGAAAATAATGGATGACTGTTAGAGCTGTAAAGATAAAATTGCTCAAAAGTAGCTAAAATAAGCTCAAAATGTTACTTAAATGCTGAGATCTGCTTATTTTATATATATATTGATAAAATAAAGATTAATTGGCTAAATTATATAATACAGAAATAGATGTTGCTTTAATAAAAAGATTGGGTAGTCTAAATAGTAAATTACATTTATTGAAATATAAATGCTTTTTAAAGGATTATAGCAGCTAGATGACGATCTTTATTAAAAACTCAGAAATTCAATATTTTTGATGCTAAAAATTGAAACTTTCTTAAATTTAAATTAATGTCTACTTATCTTCTTTATTAATATTTATTTATATTGATTGTTTTAAATAATATTCCAATTCAGTTGTAGTTTATTAATTATATTACTGAGAATTAATTCATGTATTCCAAAAAATCTAATTATATTAAAAGCTTTCATTAATATTGGTAAAATGACTCTTTAGATTTACACAAATTCTACTTCTCAAAATCAGATGCCCTCAAATTCCCTTGTAAAATCTAGGAATGCCTACCTCTAATCAATCTTCTTGAAATCTTTTGATAATTTACTATCAATTACATATGAATGCAAACTGAAAAAAAGTAAAATATACAACAAGTATTTCAAATAAAGGCTTAATGGGTAGGATAGAAAATAATTAGAATGGGAAAAGGAGAAAGAGTAGTAAGCTCATTAAAACGGATGGCTTTATCTTGGTGATTTATTTGCTTTAAATTATTCAATATTTTTTTATTATTTCAATTAATGATTAGACCTTAAAATTAATCATAAAGTATCAATATTATATAAATATTAAGAATATTATTTGCTGATGAAGAGGAGCAAAAATAGCAATAAGAATAAGTCAATCAATCAATTCAACAAAATAATCAACGAGTTTAATAGTAATAAAATCATGCAAATTAAGAAGAAAATTAAAATATAAGCGATTATGAAGAAGATCCTCTTGAAAATTTATTTTGGTTTGATGATTATTGATGTTATTAGGAAACGAATCAATTATAATTTTTAGTTTTACAACTTTGAGTTTTAAGTTTAAGTAAATTTAATAAACCAAGATATTCAATGGGAAGAAGGAATTAATTAAATTGTAGAAATAATCAATGAATAGTAATTAATTATAAATTTAAAATTAAGAGTCCCGCTTAATGAGCAAACCAGATCCCGGACAATCTCTAAAAGAATCCTTACAGGTAGACTTGGCCGACATTCATTTTAAGGAGCCTAACTTGTTTCATCTCAAATCCTCCGACCAAGAATTAATGAATTCCATGGAAATGGATTAACTGGACAGTTTATAGGACGAAATACATTAAGATGAAATGGTTATTGAGGATTTCAATATCGATATAGAGCAAAAATAGAATCAGGCAGAATTATAGAACAGCATCAAAGGTAAATAAAATTTCCAAAAGTCGTAATATTTGACTTTAGGTCATGAGAAATTGAACACACCATAAAAATCTAAGAGTAATACAGATACTAACACGTCTCCTCAATCAGCAGACAAGTTTTACGCAATGACAGACAATTTTGGAGAGAAATCCGAGATGCATGAAATTATCGACATCACTTATCACAGAAATATCAAAGGTATCAAGGGCAGGCAGTATTATTGTGTCTGGCAAAATCATGAACCATCCTGGGAATTTGAGAAGCTCATTAAATCACAATGCTAAACTTTAATAAGTAACTACTGGTTGAATATAGGGAAATTAAGTCTTAATAATACTCAAAGAAAGTTTCCTGATGATATGGAAGTCCTAAAGAAAAATAAATGCATGATTGAAGATGGGATTTAAGAACCAAATTTTAAGGTCGAGAAAAAGAGACACAGGACTAATAACTATATCTAACAAATCTCAATGACTTAAACTGACTAGTTAGAAAATTTACTAGAGCCAAATTAGCCCGTTATTAAGAGCAATTTTAATTAAATCTCTGTTTTACAGATCTCAAAGAAGAAACTGAAACTAAGTACTCCACTAAAAATTTAACCAAAAAAGAAATTAGATAGTTTAGATGAAAAAACTGGGTTGGAAAAATAATAATCGTATAATGAGGCTATAAGTTTATCTCAAGACAGTGATTTATGTAAGAGCCCATAGACTCTAAAAGCTCAAGATAAAAATGCAGGCATTACAGTTTATGAAGATTTAGAGACAGCTTTACTATCAAATATTGGAAATTGGAAGAAACTAAAAAGATAGGGCAACAAAGACATATACAAATGTAACGAATGTGAAACTTTGCTTGAAGTTGAGAGGAAAGTGTTGGAATTCAAAGTAAGGCTTGTCAATTATGGATCAGACTAGATTCATCACAATTGGTTTGATGATTCCCATAAAGAGCCTTTTAGTAATAGAGAGGCAATTGATAGATCAGATAAAATACATACCAGTGCTGAGGCATTCATAAAACTTTAAATGAGAGAACGAAGAGGCAATTAACCTACTGAGATTCTCGAATGCATGAGACGAGAAAGGCCTTAATTATATAAGTATTTCAGGCCCACTACAGATTAGATTTATCAAATTTCTTTTGAATTAGGTAGTTGTAGAAATAAATATTCAAATCTAATTATAGTTACTTATTGAATATGATTGTTTATAATTGTTTTTAATAATTTAATCAAATAATGTTGAGTAAATATAGTACAAAAAAGTGGGGCAAAAGTAGCAAATTTTTCTTACTTTTGCCCCACTTTTAGAATGATAGTTTTAAGCATTATTATTAATTAATATTTTAGTTATTTTATTCCATTGTAATTAACTATATTTAACTTAATTGATTATTTTAAAATTATTAAAATGTGAACTAACTTTTTAATTATTTCTGATAGACAATTTTTAAATTGCTAATTTGACTATTTTTAATGCCTTAACTATATATTTATACAAGAATCAGGATTCAATGATCGGTAAAAATTAGAGCACAGAAATTTCTCAAAATAAAAAAACTTTTTTGATAATATATACTAATATATTTCAATAGTTTAATCATTAGGATTGTGATGAGAATATTATATCTATTCAACTATATATAAAATACATAATTATAAAATTATTACTGTCAATAATATGATAAAAAAATGGATGATTAAAAATGATCTTCCTTTTTTTCAATCATTTCTAAAAGTAAAGTTTAATAAACTACTTTTGTTTATACATTAGTTTAAAATATATTATTAATATATCAATGTTAATCATGCATTTCTAGAACTCGCTTAATTTACTTAATTTTGATAATTGCATACTACATAGTTAGCAACACTAGAGAGCTGACATCAAATATAGATGCATTTGATGGTCATAGAATAACAAGAAGCAATAAATCCACTACCCCAGTAAACAAATTCCCTATTGACCTCGATCACATGCCTAAAAAGAGAGACTAGAAATCTATAGAGAAAAAATAACAGGTTGAGTACTTTAAAAGTTTACTAGGCTAGATGAATGGCTCTTAACAAAACATTTCAGAAGAGATAAATATTCAAAGAGTTCAGTCTGAAGAGGAAAACGAAGATAAAATTATAGAAGAAAAGCCTTAATTACCAGTATAAGTTAAAACCTTAGTTTAAGATAAAATCTAAGTTGCTGAAAAACTTTCTAAGAAGCAATTTAAAGAGAATTCAGAGCCTAATACTGATTTTTAAGTTAAAAAACAAAAACTCCCTACCACTCCAGTGAACTAAAAAACCAATTTTAGATCCACTTCAGAAAACCTGAGAAACAAGAGAGTTAAGTTTAACACAGAGGTTGAAGAAGCAGTTTTTCAAAAAGTCTCTTCAGATGATGAACAGTACAATAAGTAAATAATTGAATATCTAAATAGCTAGAGAAGCAATCAAATGGATTATGATTAGGAAGACAAAGATGAAGAAGATTGTGAAATGAGAAGCGACAACAGTAATCTACATATTTAGGATAACTCATCATAAAATAAATCGATTGTGTAAGAAATAAAGAAAGAAAACATAAGTCCAGAGAAGAAATTTAGCCAATAAAGCGAAGACGAAGAGGCTATTCTTGCCAAAGATTTTGACAATATAAGTTCAGATGAAGAAGAATACTAAAATGGGAACTTTTTGGAGTATATAAAGCATGAGACTCTTAAAGCCCACAAAGAAAGAGAATTCGTGATTAATATTCTAAAATCTATTAAATGTTATTTATTACTCTCTCATTCTTTTTTCTCCTTATAAAAAGGAGATTAAATTTTAAATCTAGAGAGCCTAGAGGAAGCATATTCATAGATAAAGTAAAGAAAGTAGTGACAGCAGTTCAAAGGGATACTGGTAAATTCGACTACCTAATAGAGTGGGAACATTGCAAGAAGACAAAAATTACGCCAGCTACTTCTCTTGTCAGGGGCTCACACTTCGTATTTTCCAACCCATTGCAATACAGAAGGTATGTTGAATAAGTATTCATGGAGTCAGCACAGCATAAATTTATAAAATTATTCATAGGCTTAATGAAATTTATAATAGTTTAAGAATATTTAAATAAAGAAGGATTGATAGTGAAAAAGTGAATCAATCCTGAATATAAAATACAATTAAAATTTGAGTAATTTAACAACTATATATCCAAAACTTAGAAAAAGAATTAAACGTTAAAAAATTTATAAATTAATTAATCTTAAAAGAACCATAGACCACCTGTATCTTAATTATAATCCTTATTAATGATTTTTAAATGAACATAAGGAATTCAAGAAATTATTAAATCTTCTTATTAAAATAAAAAACGAGATCAAAATGTTAACTCTTAAATATTTTCATTTCTAAATATAGCATCATCTACACTCGCACGAATCATACCAAAGTATTTATTATTGCTTTTAAATTAAATTAAACCATCTAAATAATAATAATTAATTTTAAAATTGATTTTAATTAATAAATATTAGGGCCTCCGATGGTATTTGATATATTTGCTGTGGCATAATTTATTTATTTTAAAATATTTCTACCTCTACTTTCATTTAAATCTCCTTAGCTAGATACCATTCCATTTCCTGAAAATGTATAAATAAGCTTTAGAATTTTATAAGTATAACTATAAACTCATTTTTTTATGTGAAATTAAGTATTAATAAAAAGAGTTTCATATAAATATAATGTATATGGCTCTAATTGTTTCTAAGAAGATTAGAAATTATTTTATATTGAATCAACCTCTAGTGTTTTATAGTTTTTGCTAGGACTTAGACTGTGCCTATGACCGGTTATAAATTTGTTCTTTCTCTCCTCGATCTCTCTACCTTCACTTCCTCTTATTCTTTGGATCTCTTTATCGTAATATTTATGAACTTATAGTGATTTCTCAAGTCCCTATATATCTTCCCTTCTCAATTTCATTCTACGCATGAAATCTTCGTCGTCCAAGACCATATCTTACAAAGGAAACCTCGTCTTTAACTATTTATGTAAACTTTTTTTCAACATACTCTAAGCACCTTTCACGGGAGTGTTAATAAATGAAAAATTGTTGCCATAGTAATTGTTTCTTAAGAGACTTTAAATTCGTTGTCTCTCAAGATCTTGATGCAACTAAATCTGCTCACGCATAACTATTTTTTACCTGCTGTTTTACAAATGAGATTGATTCTTAAATCGAATGTTTTGTTTCTTTAGTTTTTCTCCCTTGGTATTTTGAACTATTTAAGGTTCTTATTAGATACCAGTTTCATTAACTATTATAGCCTACATGCTTTACTGAAAGGTATGAGGTTCCAAATCATCAATAGAATTTGTACAAACCTGTTCATTTATATCTTATAAAGATTAACTCAGGCTTGATTATGATTAATTTTAGATAGTTTAGAGACCTTAAGTTGCTGCTAGATTTATATTGAATTTTATTTGGTTAAGTTTTAATATGTGTCGTTGATTTCTATTAAGAGAATTGATTCTCGGGGAGTTCACAACTGACTAAGACTATAAATAGCTAAATTTTAATTTTAAAATATTGACTATCTAGAAGAGTAAATTTAATTGTCTTTCTAGGCCTATTCACTTTTTCCTTTGAAATTAAGCTTCAAATCTTAATTTATATTCCCACTTATTTAGTTGATTTCTTACTTATACCCTTAATCTTATATATTTATTGAACCTTTCTTTTCATTAGTAGTCAGATTATTATCTCTCTAATTAACTAATGAAGGCAATTTTTGAGCGAAAGTTTACTAAGATTAATTTAAAATGTTGTTGTATTAATCCATTCTTTCCTAAATTTTCATAGGCTAAACATGGAGATAAATTTTTTCTATATTTGACTTATTTTTACCGGTGGCAGATTAATACAATTCTGAAAAATAATTTAAGTCATTGTCATTATTTATTTAAATTTAATTTAATTAAAAAAAAACTATAACTCTGGAAGTATATCGTCTGCATTGATTTTTGGTATTTTAAAGCTCTATGTAAAATTAAGTTACCCGAATTTACCAGATTTATTCATTAAAGAAGTTAAATCACTATTTAATTTCCCAATTGCATTATCTTTGGATTTTAATCTTATTTACTTGTTTAATAATGACTTCTTATTTTGAATGAATTTCTCAGAATTCTTATCGCTTTACAGCTCAGCTTTATTTTAATCTTATTAGCAATTAGAATTTTAATTAATAAATGTTGTATTATGGGCGTTGCTTTCTAAGCTTTAGAGCTTTTTCCTGATATTAACTTCTGGTAATTTTTAGTCGGCAATATCGCTAAAATTCTCAATTAGGCCTATTTATTCTGTGAAGTTGTCTTAGTCGTCGAATTTTTGAGTTTTGTTTTTCTCGATGTTGCCCTCAGGGATTTCGTGCAAAACTGACTTAAATGGACTGGAAGTTATAAGGCTGCTTGTTTTAGTAGAATTCATCTAGTTTGAGCCATTGACTTAAAAATGTTATTTTATAAAAAATAAATTTTGGACATAATAATCTTAAATTACTTAGAATGTACTATTTTTAGGAGATGGATACTTTGCTTGCAGTCTCTAAGTAACTAGAGGAGATGCATCTTCAATGGCACTTAACCCTGTAGATAGCTTGAGACCTAATGTTCCAAAACCAATTGACCTCCTGTGAGTTGCGCTTACAGGGGAATTCAAAAGTGGATGCCCCATTACAACCGACCTTTTATTTAAATGATTTTAGTTGCTTTTAGTTGTCATTACCTGAAGTTTATATTTATAAAATTTTAAAATTAGAAATAAAAACTCTCTATCTTTGGTTCAAGCATTCAAGAGAATTTTTACTACTTAATAAATATATATTCAAAGTCCATAATAAGTTGATTAAGTTTCTGGATTTTATGTAACACTATCATTTATTTAAGCTTTTTCTGTAATATCTGCCTATTCTTTAATTGAATTTCTTGGAGATGTTCTTTGTGATGTGTTTTTATTTTATAATTCACTATGTCTTTACTATTTTTCTATTAGGCTTTATTGTACTTCATTGAGTCTTGGAGACCCAACTTATTCTCTTCGTTTTTTGTGTACTAGTTTGTTGAGATCCAAAAGTTTTTTGGTAATCTGGCAGTTCTATTGCTAGGCTTGCTCTTGTTCTAAAGTTATTAATTAGCTTATCATTTATTGTCTAATCAAAATTAAAATCATCCAAATATACAAATAAATATTTAAATATAACTTAAATAAATAATATGTTGGAGATTAATTATAAACTCAGTTCTATTTTAATTAGATATTGCCTTTTTAAAAAAGTTAAAATTATAATAACATGATTATAATATTTCATTTAAAAAAATCATGTCCTTCCTTATTTCTTTATATTTGTATCTATTCGCTTAAGATTTGAAGTATTGTATAATGAATATTTAATTATATATAATATTAATTATTTTATTATTAATAATTGAATTATTTAATAAATATGCACGATAAAAATCATGTTTGAATTTGAATCTTGAACGGATTTGCTCATATCTATCAATTTAAAAAATTTAATTGTAATGAAAATTATCAAAATTGGGAAAAATAAATTATCTAAGGCAATCTAAACACCTTTTATTAAATTGGAAAATTAATGTAAAGAATGAATTTTGTTCATAAAGTAATCTATTATGTCTTCTTATTTATTTTACATATGACTTTTTAAATTAATTTAGCTTTATTAAACTTACTACATAATTTCTTTAAATATTGCATTATTGTAGAAATACATTTGAATTTGGAAAATTAATTATAAATTAATTTACTATAAATCAAAATCGTGGCAGTTAAAGTTGGCCAATTTAAACGATCTTGGGCTTATTCGATAGGGAATTCAAAATTAGCTGGACTTTGTTATTGGCGGTACTATTTTATCGCATCGAGGGAGCGAGATAACTCGACTTTAATTAAACTCATCTAAATCCATTAAATTATACCCCCACATTAAAGTCGAGTTTTCTCGCTCCCTCGATGTGATAAAATAGTACCGCCAATAACAAAGTCCAGCTAATTTTGAATTCCCTATCGAAAGAGCTCAAGATCGTTTAAATTGGCCAACTTTAACTGCCACGATTTTGATTTATAATAAATTAATTTATAATTAATTTCCAAATTCAAATGTATTTCTACAATATTGAAATATTTAAAAGTCTTTTGAAGCTAAAATAATATAGATTTTCACAAAATATTATACTTTTGTTAGGCTGATAATATTAATATTTAATTATATAAATATTTTTCGCAATATAATTAATAATAGTTTTTTATTAAAAATAAACTCCAATATTCTATATGCAATAACTTTTGCTATTTTACAACACAAAGATATTCTTAATACATATAGAGAAAATGATTAAGTATTAGAATTTTCACAAATTAAAAATATTTAAACAATAATAAATGTTGGTGTTAAGGAATGATAATAATATTAAATCATATAAACAAAAATTAGAAAAATTGCTTGATAAAATATAATAATCTTTTTAATAAATATAATTATTATTACATTTCGTAGTCTATCAATCGTAATAATTTGAAGATAATTACTTCTATTATTTTATGAAACAAACCGGATGAATAAGTCTCATGCCATATATTTTACTTTAAATTGAAAAATTAAAGTCCTTTTCAGATATTATTTATTGAAGAGGAAATTTCTTTTTACAAACAATTTTTAAAAAATTATATAATAGTTTTTTTTAAACATATAATTTCAATTTTGATTAATTTTATTTAGAAAATGGAATTTGTTTCAATTAATATTAATGATTACCTTAGCATTAAACTAATTTTAAAATTTAAAAGTTCAAAATTAAAATTTAAAAATTGGTTATATTATTATTGATAAAATAGATAAAAATAGTAAATTTGAGAAATAAAGATAAATCAATGAATTATTAGTAATATTAACTGCCAGTAATTAGAAGTGTACTAATCATATTTTGATTTAAAATTAAATTTAAATTTAAAGATATTTGTATATAATAATATTAGTGATCAAGTGGTCTGGCCAGAGTCTTTGGTGGTATACCGAAATGTATTGTATAATCAAATGTATATATTCTAATATTACCGATGTGTGGATAACTAAAATGGGAGCTACACACCGGAGACCACTGACATCTGTATAATATATATGATACATTTTTGTAGACCACCAAAGACTCTTCTGATCAGACCACCTGATCACGAGGCCACCTGACTACTAATAAAGATATTTTTAATTTTCTACTCATTTCCCTCTACGCCAAAGCTAGAACATAATAACATCCATACTTCGATGGAAACCTAACCCAAATTATTCAAAAACTAGCCGGACAAAATATCACAGAAAAGAACACTCTCTGGTACAGAATCTTATACCACTGTGCAAATTCTCTTCGAATTTGCCAGATTTTGCCTTTTATTCTTTGGCAATATGGTTTCGACCTGAAACAAAAACTCACACTTATTGAGTCAGATGAATTCTTCAACACCATAGACTACAAACTGGGAGTACTGGCGCAATTGCCTACACAAAACCTCAAAGACTTAACAAGACAAGGGTCAATCTCAACCTCCAGACAATGGGAGGGATACGAACTCCTTTGAAGGAACTTTAACTAAAAATGACCTAGTCCTTTCAGAATGATATGCTCAGGGGGCTTTAAGCCCTCGAAGCGAGTTATTTATTTATTTATTATTATTTATTATTTATTTATTTATTTATTTATTTATTTATTTATTTATTTATTTATTTATTTATTTATTTATTTATTTATTTATTTATTTATATTTTTAATTTAAATGAAAATATGATTAAGTAGACTTCTAATTTCTGCCAGTTAATATCACCTATAATTCATTGATTTATCTTTGTTTCTCAAATTTCCTATTTTTATCTATTTTATCAATATAATTAAAATAGATTGAAATGGAAGTTTTAGAGGAATGCAATAAAACATTTAAATATATTAATTATAACTGGCACTAATTTACTAAGTTCTTAATCGTAATTTGATTTAGTACACTTTTAATTTTAAATATATCTAATTAATAATTATAACCAAATTGTCCAGTGTACATTATAAAGTTTCAAATTTAAGTTTCTTTTTAATTAAGGCGTACTTAATAATTTTACAATAATTGTACATTGTACAGTTCAGAATTAGTTTTTTTTTAGATAGACTGTACAGTTTAAAAGTAATATATAATCAAATAATAAGACTAATAATTAAAATACATAATGGTGTAATATCTCTCAAACTAAACACAAATCATCATTCTCAGTGTAACAAACCCCAAAACCCCTTGACTTCCCCGAATGTGTTCTTGTGTATAGTAGCACCATTTCCGCTGACCCTGGACCGCATCTCACTCTCTCGCTTAGTACCGTAAATCACCTTTCTGTATTGAGTCTCCAGTCTCTGCCATCCTTGGTCCATGCCGGTACCTACAGCTGCGCCGTTTTCGTGTAGGAAAGTCTCTGTTTCCAAGATGGTATAGAGAGAAGTTAAGGATGTCTAAAGAGCACTGTATTCATGCAGTAACACTCGGTGGTCTTAGGACCAAGGATGGCAGAGACTGGAGACTCAATACAGAAAGGTGATTTACGGTACTAAGCGAGAGAGTGAGATGCGGTCCAGGGTCAGCGGAAATGGTGCTACTATACACAAGAACACATTTGGGGAAGTCAAGGGGTTTTGGGGTTTGTTACACTGAGAATGATGATTTGTGTTTAGTTTGAGAGATATTACACCATTATGTATTTTAATTATTAGTCTTATTATTTGATTATATATTACTTTTAAACTGTACAGTCTATCTAAAAAAAAACTAATTCTGAAACTGTACAATGTACAATTATTGTAAAATTATTAAGTACGCCTTAATTAAAAAGAAACTTAAATTTGAAACTTTATAATGTACACTGGACAATTTGGTTATAATTATTAATTAGATATATTTAAAATTAAAAGTGTACTAAATCAAATTACGATTAAGAACATAGTAAATTAGTGCCAGTTATAATTAACATATTTAAATGTTTTATTGCATTCCTCTAAAACTTCCATTTCAATCTATTTTAATAATATTAAAAGCTTCAAAAAAAAATTAAATATTTCTAAATTATGGAAGAAGAAAATTCTATCAGAGTGGACGACCATTTGTGTGTATCTTGGTTTGTAGTGGGAAACGAGGTGACATGTATTGCGAAATCTTCCGTTTAGACCTAAGCTAGTCTTCAAAGGGTAGAAAAACTAAACAAAGGTAGGTTTTACTTAATTATTAAAAATTTCTCTTAGTTTTTCAGGATGAAGCTAGGAAGAAAGAAATTAAAGCACTCTAAGAAAAAAATGATTTCTAGGAGCATCTAAAAGAATCAAAACACCTAAACCCCTTCGTTTAGATGTTTTATTTATTTGATTTGTAGTTTATAGTTGTAGTCTTATTGGGTTTAATAGAGGAAAAGCAGTATTATGTTTGCTATACTTTCCTTAATCAAGCGAGTTTTGTTTGCTTTTCTTTGCTGTATCCCTTAAATCTCACTTTCTTAAGTGACACAAATATTGCTAATGATTTTTGAGGATAGTGAGATGCTCTTAATATTATTATATTCCTATTTTTTTAATTACTTTACACATATCTTCTTCCTTTATATACTTCTAAGATAGACAACTGATTATTTCTCATATTAGTGATAAAACACGACATTCACTTAAAATAGCTCATATCAATAATAGAATTAACTTCCAAAACATCTTATGAGTCTATTTTTCTCTTTATGAGAATAATCTGGTATTTTATACATATAAATATTATGGTGTTCCAATAACCTTTACTCAATAACAATATCTTATTTTAAAAACTTTTTTTAAAACTGATAAGTAATACTTCTAATGAGTTGAGGAATAGCTTAATATTTTTTAGGATTCAAGCATGTACATACCATAGTTAATGCATTTAACGATACCCTATATAATATCTAATAGTATATCATTTAAGTCATCAAGGTATATCCTTTGATATAGTTAATTTCTCAAAATCATTTCGAATTTCTTTAGCCTTAGTGAAATAAAATCATAGCTAAAAATAACGCCATTTAACTTAAGCAGATTCTTCAATCTTCTCTAATTCCTCTATAAGAATCATAAATTTGTATAAAAAATTAATATAATGAGGCTCATTCTTATTTGAATAGATAAATGTTCACACATTGTTTTCATAATAATCATGAATTATAACTTTAAATGTTAGGGATAATTATAAATGAAAAAATTTCTCCTATACAGCTACAAATATTAATTTGATTTATAGCTGCAATGCTCATAGATTTTGCGAAGAACGCTATATTATATTGCGTGAAGATTAGTTCACTCATCGATTATAATCTTCTCTATCCTCTTAAGAGTTTTTTGTAACTCATTTTAGGATTTTATAGTAGTTAGTTAGTTTATTAATCATTTAGGTAAGTTTGAAATATAAAATAAAAATTTTTGGAAACATTTAGAGTGAGAAATCAATGTAATTAATTACTTCTCCTGATGCTCCTCTTCATTTTTCTGGTTCTTCCTCCTTCCCCTTTGAGCTCTCTTCCTCTTTACTTCCTGTCTCTGAAGGTTACATCTGGATAATTACGGATTTTGTAGTATTTAATTTTCTTTTATGTGGTACAAACTTTATGTCTGTTACCTTAAATCAAGAACTCTCTGAGGAGATACTTTTGCATATACTACTTATCTTTTGGTAAGTATTTTTAGGACTTCATTCAAATTGAGCATCTTTCCTTCTATCTACTTTGTCATTCTTATCATTTTTCTTAGCTTTCCCTTATTGTATATTTTGATGTGCACTTCAAGTTTTTTTCGGTTGCTAAAAAAATTAATCAGTCTTACATTAAGAATTATATATCTTTTCAAATAATAATTGCTCTTTTTATTTCTGAACATTTCAATTTCTTTTTCTTTATCATGAAAATATATCTCTATCTCATTCTCAAGAACTCAATGCTCTGCCCCCTTTTTAAAGAATATTTCCTACTTTTAATTTTAGCCAAAACGCTTTTACTTTTAAATTATCCAAATGTTTAAATTTTTTCAAGATTTTATTTCTATTATTAAGCTTGAAAAACCTCTCTTAATTTTTTTTATCTATGACCTCAGTTTTTATATATACTATTTATCTTTATAGGAGTTGATACTGCAGTAATAATGATTGACTTTGAAGTATTACACATCATAAATAATATTAATAAAAAATATAATTAAGGGGTTTTGAGGTTTTGAATTCATGCTAAGAATTCTTAGAAACATGACTGCCGCTGAATTAATCTTTGAAAATAAACTCAGTTTATATGGCTAAATAAAAAGCGGGATACTAAAATGGGCGCCTGATAAAAAAAATATAAAAATCAAAGAATCAATTAAATTGGATTTATAAATCAAAATAAAGCTAGTTTTTAACTTAAAAACATTTTTTACTGAGGTGAAAGTTGATGGAGCTCTTAAGACAGCATATATTAGCGGTTAAACTCACAAGATGTACAAGCTTTTAAGCCTCGTTGAACCTAAAACCGTATCATATATTCTCCAGATTGCCTTAGATGATTTCAAGATCACTTGTGATTGTATCTAAAAAATGATTCTAGGCAATGACCATTCATTTTTAGATTAAGATATTTAAGAATTGGAGCTTCTCAGAACCCATTTCAGCAATATCATTAGATGCATTCAAAAGAAGTGATTCTTGAATAATATGAACTTATTAAGGGTGATTTATTAAAACATTTAAGTTAAAGATAATGTGCTTATGTAATTTAAGTTTTGTTATTCATTTTATATTTAAAGTATTATAAAGAATGTATAGTTTAGAGAAATTTTTTAAAAAATTTCAATTATTTCGATTTTATTAACAATTTATAAAGATAAAATAACTAACTAAACCATACAAGATAAAAAAAATTATTTTTGTTATTTACATTATAATCGTAACAAATAATGATTAAATTTTGATATATTTAAATAAAAATTAGGCATAGACCTTATCCAAATTATTTGTTAATAACCATAACAAAAATTAAAATATAGCAATGGTACCTGTAAATATTTTTCTAAATTAAAACTTTTATGATAATATCTTTAAATGTCCAATTCAACATTACATACAATAATATATAACAAAGTTTTAAATTCATTTTTATTAATTTTAGTTCGATTTTAAAAAATTTCATAGTATCTGTAATTTATTTCAACTACTTTGGCTTTTACTTTATTTTGTTTTATTAAAATTAGGAATTTGATTGCAAATCAGAAATTATTAAGGCATTTTAGTTTGATTAATAGTTAATTGTACCTCAAAAGAAAAGAGCAATCAAGATCCAAATATTTTAATTATTCTTTCTTTTTTTTAAAGAAATAAGGAAACGTTTTGCCCTCAAATAAATGATTTTGAATTTATTTAAATAAATAAGAATATTAAGAAAAGTTGGTGAGAAATGTCGAACAATAATTTTTTACAAAATTTATTTATAGTCTATTAGACATTAGGTGTTGTTAATAAGAATTTTAATTAGTTATTTATCTATCTATTTAATTTTTTGAATAAAAAATTGAAAAGAGGTTGAATGATTGATTTAAGAGATTTTTTTTCAAAATTAATTAGCTTTAAGTTCTCTATCTTATTTTATTTATTCGGTTTAAATTTGAGGAGTAAACTTTAATTTAGACTGTCTTCATGTTAAGATTTACTTTTTATAAAACTTATTCACTGTTACTACTTTAAGATTTAGACCTTGATTTTTAATACTCATAAGTGAATAGGTCCAATAAAAACCCCAACTTCTCACTTTGAATAAGAATTGAGCTTTATGTGAATTATTTTACCTTAACATTCTTTTTTAAGTATCGTAGGCTTATTTTTTGTATGTGTCAATCAATTGATTTAACAAATGAGTCATCAGTGCCTTTAACAAAAGCTAAGCTAAAATTCAAAACATCATTAAATTAAATCTAGTAATTAAATTAAAGGTCTACCTCGCTTTCCAACTGCAGATAGTTCATTATTCTCAGTAATATAACTTTGACGAAAATCGATACTCTCGGTAAAGTTCTACTTGAGATCAACTTTACGTTGATTTTATAAATATTTTATCTTTAATTCACATGATGATAGATTTCATCTATATTTGATTTATTTTTACTAGTGGCAAATAAATAGAATTCTGAAAATAATTCAAATTATATCAATATTAAAAATAAGAAATATAAAATCATAACTCTGGGACTATCGTTTGCATCATTTTTAGTATTTAAAACTCTGTGTAATTTAATTTCAAATTTTCCAGAACAATATATCAAAGAAGTCAAACTGCAGGTTAATTATGAATTTGTGCAGTAATTAGATTTTATTTTACCTTTACTAGAGAAAGTATAATTATTATGTACAAACTTATGATATTTGAAATTCTACATATTTACACTTTCAATAAATCATACAAGTAATTTTTACTAAGTAAGAATTTTGACTAAATATTGACAAGTTATGAGATTCAATATCTTAATTTAGAAAGTTTTTTATTGAGACAGACTTGAGAGTTTTTAATCAGTAGTATCTATAAATTCTCAATTAGCTGTGAAATTCTCTTAATCTTCTAATTTTAAGTTCTTTTTATTCTGTATGCTTTTCTAGGTGATTTTATTCAAACCTAAATAAATAGACTTTGAATTAGATTATTGCCTGATTAAACAATTCTTGTCAGTCTTAGATAATTGACCATAAATTTACTATTTTAAATGTCTTAGGTTCATTTTTACTTTCTCAAAAATAAATGTATAACTTTTTTTATTATAAAACTGTGTATGAGTTAAAATGATTTAATTTTTTAATATAATTTATAAATTACTCAGACTGTACTACTTTTAAGAGAAGTTTATTCTGCTTAGAGTGAATGAGCAATCAAGGAGGACAAATCTTCGATGGTACCTAACTCTGTAGAATACTTTGAGCGCCCCAAATCTAATTTACATCTTGGGACCTACACTATTGTACAAATAATTGGCTGGGAAACCATTATACCTGTCTTCTTATTAAAACATCTCAATTTCTTTGTTGTCATAACTTAAAGCAAAAAATAAATTGTTATTATAAACATTTTTATAATATCTATTTCATTTGAATATTTATAATGTCCTTAAATTAATTTTTCAAAGTCGATAGTTATGAATATATGGAATTTCAAGGAATACTCTCAATATACTATGCTTTCATAGTTTATGCTTATATTTTGAAGAAAAAATTGTAGGAAGTTTTTATTTTTTGAATCGATTAGTTTTTATTATTTTATTGTGGGCATTATTAGGAAACATTCAGTATTTATGAATTATTTTTTCCCTCTATTTTTACTTTATAAATTTATTGAAATCCAGGAATTTTTGGGGACTTGGGAGTTGTATATTCAAGATTGCACATGCACTAGGGTTATTATTTAGCCTATCATTTATTATGAATCAAAATAATATATGCAATTGTATATTCATTTACATTTTTATTATTTTAGAATATTGTAGACGATTAATTATAAAATCTTTTTTTTAATTTTAATTGTATTTTGTAATTAAAAAAGTTAGAATTATAATAACATAATAAATTATTTTTCTTTAAAATCAATGTTATAATTTTGTATTTATGCATCTTTTTGTATATATTTATGAAGTATTTTAAAAATGGATACTTTAATCTAATGTTATTATTAATAATATTTATAATAATGGAAATATTGCTATATCCTGCACAAAATACTAAATAAATAAAAATATATATAAAAAATATTCCTACAACATATTTAATATTTGAATTCTCTTATTTACTAATTTATTGTTAAGATAATTTTTTTAAATAATTTACTGTTTTAAAATACTCTATCATCAATTTATTAAGATTCAAATTCCGCACTTAACTCAAGCAACGATTAATTTTATAAAACAGAAAACGGGTTTAAGGCTTGTGAAAATGAAAGTCCAAGTGATCTATACAAATGCAAATTCAATATGTTTAATGACCGAGGCTTTGCTTTTGAAGCTGTGAGGTAAATATAATTAAATTATTAAATTTATGTCACTAAGGTAGTGGTCTGTATGTATCATATCACTAGGAATGATCGCTTAATATATCTATAAATTATATACAATAAGCTATAAAATTTTTAAAATTGGGAGTCAATAAATAAAAATTCTTTCAACTGATAAAAATGCTTATTTCATCTACTGCATAATCAGGATGTACAAAATTCACAGAAAAATGACATTTGACATAATAATCCTTATGATTGAAGTTTTAAAGGTAATCATCCGTTTTTTCTGAATTACTATCATCAAATCGCTGAACTATTGATTGTAGATATTTTTGCTTTGGTTACATGAATTTATATTCATTGAAATGGTTGCTCTACTAATAATTTTGATATTTTAATCTCAAATAAGAGCAATTGTTTGCGCTAATTTTATTCATAAAGCTATGAAAATGTCTAATCCTTCCAGCAATTTGAAAGTGTAAGTCATAAAAATTATTCATGTATCAAAATCCCTAAAAATATTTCCCATAATATGAATTCAATCATTATTATAGATTCAACTTTATTTATTATGGAGTGATCGTATCAATAAACATATCAACTATCGTCTTATCAGTTCTCAAATAGACTAGACTTTCTTGTGAAAGTTCACTTTTTAGTAAGTTATTATTGTATAGAGAAATAAAAATTATTTTATTTTTTAGGTTTCCATTGGTTCATAGTATGCGGTGTTGACATGATTTAATCACTAATTATTTTGATTACTTCATTCAAAATTAGACAATAAATAAACAAGCGTAATAATGAATAAAATGAAAAATATGAGGAGCTTCACGATGACAAGTAATACAATTGCTTGTAAAGTTAAGTGAAGTACTTGGCTTACTTTTATGTGCTGTTTTCAATGGTAGATATAATCATGTTGGTTGTTGGAAATTAAATTGACTAGAAAGGATCAGAGACTTTTATATGTATGGATAATTGGTACATGATGAGTGAAAGTGTCCCAGCCTCGATATTCTTACTCTTTGATAATATAGTGCTTTATCTGATTACAATTTTGATATGGTTTATCTTCTACAGGCTTCCTGATTACTATGGATTACTTGGTAGTACAAAAGCAAGTGATTTGGTTATGTCTAAATCTACAAAGAGCAGTGGAGCCTCCACAACCGATCAAATCAGACATAACAGCTAGGCAATCGAAGATTTTATGAGAATGAGTTAAAATTTTGATACTATCCCCATCTTCACAAATATCGATCAGAGAAAATCATCAGTTTAAGTCAGTTTAGTTGGAGGTGGACTAGGGGCAACTCAGCTTTAAAGACCAGCCAGATCTTTGAAAGGCTACGGGAATATGAGATTTGGAGCAACTTAAGTAGGAAATGGCCATTCAAATTTAAATGCGAATCTTTTGAATAGCAATGCAACCACAGCTGGTTTCAATCACAACAACGACCAAGATAATATTACTTAAAATAATCAAGGAAATATCAACTCACCAGATAGGCACACTCACTACAATCCAGTTTAAGAAATTAATAATGTGAATGGGAGGGATTTCTAATCTGTAGTTAGTAGAAGAAAGAAGAAATACGATTAGTTATATAGTAATGACAATAAGGGGAGCATGATTTTCAAAGGAGATAGAAAGACATCACCATATAGACCTGTTTAAAGGGATACTGAATGATTAAAAGAAAATTTGATTTGATATCTATCACTTAATATTAATTATCTTTGATTTATCTATTGTCTATAATTGATAAGCATTATATAGTTAAGCAAAATTTTAATGATTAAAATAAATGAATAAGCATAGGAATTTAATGTTGATTTATCATTTATCTAGTAATTTCTAATCTATTTCTATTTCAGTCATCTCATTTAAAAAATAAAGTATAATAATTAAGAATAAATTGATTGTATTAATCTTTATTAAAACTATTCAAGTAATTTTTTAATTATTTAAATTAAATTATAATCAGTTTTGACCTTTCTTTTTTATAGTAATATTAAAAACAAATTTCTCAGCAACTTCCATATCTTTGCGAAATACCAAACTCATACTCAATTGTTCTCTAGCTTATATTGACTCCGTCGCAAAATTTACATAATCCGTAGATATCTTGCATCCATCGAATAATTAGAAAATATCTGAACTTAGAATTTAATTGGGGAAGGTTCCATTATAATTCTAAATGTTTTATATAAAAAATATTTTAATCACTTGAAAAATAATTAATATAAGTAATTGAATTTAGAAACAGTGATAAATAATTATACACGAGACCTTATATTTGATATCAATTTGTGGAGCCTAAATCTTAATTTTATAATTATTTTGTCATTAAATTATTAAAATCTACATCTCAATTAAGTTTACTAAAATAATAATTATATTTTTTAATTTAAATATGAATTTATTTAGAACAAATTTTTAAAGTTCAAACAGTTTTAATTTATTTAATTTCTTACTTTGAATTTATATAAAGTTAATTATTTTTTTTAATAAAATAAAATAATTGTGAAATATTAATATTAATTTATTTTAATATAATTTTCTTTAAATACCGATTGCTCTCATGATTAATCTCACCCTTATACTTTTTTATTTATATAAAATAAAGATATATACAATCAAAACCCCAAAACCCTTTCAGTAGTTTGATTGAGTTTTTGATTGATAAAAGTAGACTATTAGTGCATGCTTTATTAGGGTTTTAATAGGGTTTATGTAGGGGTTTAATGTTTAAATATTAGTAATTTAAGTGAGTATATGCGAGGTTTGGGGTCAGTTTATTACAGTGAATATATAGATTTATTGTTTATGTTGCGATATGGATGTGATGAATATAGTGAATAACTCAAGCCTGTTCTGAATTATACGTCTATAGCAAGGCTACTCCATAAATCTCCAGCAACTGTGAGGTCTCACTGTCTATTAGCATTGAATTTAAAGAGATAGCATCTTAATTCTAAGCCTAAGAGACCCTTAAAATTTTAGCAGCATCATATTGAATATCTAATTAATGATAAGACTCTTAAATACTGGGCTCACTTCTCTCTGGCCTAGAGAGCTGTGATGTTTCATCGCCAATTTCCTGAGCTTCACATCTCTGCTTAATCTATAGCAAACATATATAAAAAGAATGGAATATCTTACAAGACAGTCAATCGCATTAAGAGAGTGATTGACTTTAATGTTCCATTTTATAAGACTAATTTAAATTATATATTCGATTAAATGCAGAGGTCTTAAGAGCATAATATAAAGTTCATACACGCTGATGAAGCTTCATTTACATTCAATACATTTATATCAAGGTCTTGGTACAAGAGGTATAGCAATATAGAAGTTTATGACTAAAAGGTTAAGATATAAACCCATGCAATCCTTGGTGGAATCAGTGAAGATAGTGACCTAGAGACTTATGTTATCCACCCTCGCTCTATAAAGACTGAATAATATATTAAGTTCTTACAATAACTCAGAGACAAATACGCTGACTAAGAGATTATTCTGTTCGTTGATAACTTATCAGTTCATAAAACTAAAGACTAAGAAGGAATATGAAAGGCTAAACATAACACCTATATTTAATGTTCCTTACAGCCCTTAGTTCAATGGAATTGAATTATATTGGGGGTTATTGAAAGGTCATTATAAGAAATTGCTGCTCTACCATCTGATGCATGATTTAAAGATAGATACAGTAGATTTTATTAAGAGTGCTGCTAAGAGAGTCAGCGATGATAAAGCTAAAGTATGCGCAAGAGAAGGGAGATTTTGTGTATATAAATAAGTTTTAGATTTAAATGAATGAATAAGTTCACATATTAAATTTGCCCGTAAAGGGATTTGGCTTCTCTTTCTTTTCTTCCTCTTAAGGGCTTGCTTGGGCCTATGTTTCTTCTCTTAGTGCCAGCTCCTGCATCTATGTTCATCTCTTCTGGCTTTTATAAATCTTTGAAGAGCCTCTTACTCAATTCATGTTTTACTTGAGACTTTCTCTCTCTGTTTAATTTGCTGCGCTCTTTCATCAAGTATATAGCAGTACCAGGTTTTTATATAAAGTTAGAAGACTAAGCTTACTTGAGATGAAAGGATGCTTTTGAAGTTCCTACAGCCAGGTCTCACTTAATTTAATACCTTGCTTCTCTTTTTCTTCAGGAGAGATGCTGTATCGTTTCTTATGAGCTTCTTAAAAAAATTCATTTAAGTACTCAGGTTTCAGAGTTCAAGAACACCAAAGAAGAAGTTTCTCTCTGGCAACTTATTAGAGAGCTATAGATTTGATGGAAGATAGAGAGCTACATCGGATCACTCATAGCATCGTCATATAGGTTTGTCACTGATATGTCAAGGTAGTTAGGAATCTCAATAATCCTAATTTCATTAGACTTAAAAGCATTTTTCTCTTCACTCAGTAAGGCTTTTAAGAATAAGATTTTAGTTCCCTCCTAAGTCGGCAAGAACAATCCAACTATAATGAATTTATAAATCTTACTTAAGAACTTACCTTGCTATACCAAATATCTATAAAGGTCCTCTTTACTTAGAAATTTCCTATTAAATCTTGAGATTAAAATCTCTTCATTGCATCATTCATAGACTCCATCTTGCTTCCTCTTTCTAGAAATGTTAATGAAATTTAAAATTATGGATAC
>ARYC01003671.1:0-41430 GCA_000711775.1 Oxytricha trifallax
TCTAGCTTTGAGATTTAAATATAAGTTAAGTAGGAGGTTATCAAAGAAGCTGTGTAAATTGAGGAGGAGGTTAAAGAACCCTCCATAGAGCATCAATAAATACCTGCCAAAGTTGACTATTAATGCAAAGAATGCAATAAAGTTTTCCCTTACAAGTCAACTTATAAGAGACACTTGAGAGATATACACAACGATATGCCAAGGTTATATCTCAAGCATTAAAAGAAAGATGGGAAGTATGTCTGTGAGTTCTGTGAGAAGCCATATTCTCATACTAGAGACCTGAAAGTGCACTTAAAGAAAAAGCACAATTAAAGTTTTTGTCTTTATTCATGAACCTACAGAGAATAGATTCCTCTAAAAGAGAAGATCAAGAAACCCAGTGGATTCTCTAAGAGTTGAAGTCTAGAAGTAAGTTAAAATGAAGAAAGCAGTCAAGAACTTTCCAGTCTCTGAGATCAATAAAATCATGGTTAAAATAGAGGCAAATGAAGATTCCTATATTAAAAACTATTGACTTAGATTCTTGCCTAGAAAGCTACCTCACTCTTGAAGATAAAATAGAGAAGACAGTCATTACTGATGACTAATATGCTTACAAGATATATCCATTCAATTACTTCCTTGCTGATGACAAGTTCCAAATGGAATTTGCTAATGAGTATAATGCTCTTTAAAAGGCAAAGTTAAATGAGTGCAGGCATATCATCTAGCTTGATGATATTTTACTTAGTAAAGATCATGTAGCCTTCAGGCTTCCATTACTTGAAATGACTTACAGAGAATTCTTATCTGACAATAGATGTCAGAGATAAATTAACTAGATAGTATAGCAGATAGTTGAAGGGATTGAAGAGCTTCACAAGCTAAGTAATCTTCATAGAGACTTAAAGCCAGAGAACATCATGATGAACTTTCAGCCACTTAGAGTTTATATTATTGACTTCAACAGAGCACAAAGAGTGCAAGCCTCTGCATAAGGAAATATATACGCCACTACTGGATATTTCCCAGAGAGAGAGGATTAAAGAGAAGGAGACACTTAATGGGATATCTGGGCTCTAGCAGTAATAATAATAGAGAGCGACATGCCAAGAAACGATTACTTTAGCTGCAGGGAGAGATTCTAAACAAAGAATCAAAAAATATCTCGAAAAAAATAAAATAAATGGAGGTCTCAGAGAACTTGCATACTCAACAATTATCAAGCCAAGCTAAGAGAATTAACAAACAATAGAAACAATCAAACATCAACTTAGAAAGATAAAATTAAGAGAACTGCCACATGACTCTAAGCTAATGTTTTGTGAAATATTTAAAAAACTCGCTTGTTATACTCACTTAAAATACTAATATTTAAACATTAAACCCCTACATAAACCCTATTAAAACCCTAATAAAGTATGCGTTAATAGTCTACTTTTATCAATCAAAAACTCAATCAAACTACTGAAAGGGTTTTGGGGTTTTGAATATTACAGAAGAGAAAAGAAAATTAGAGTTTTACTATTAAAGCGACTGTTTGAAGAGGAACCCAAAGATTCCTTCTCAACTAAAGGCAATTTGTCATTTTTTGCTTTCAGAAAGATTATTGAGCAATTTAACACATAATTGTCTTAATTGAGTCATTATAACAATCTGTTTAATTTGTTAGTATTATAATTAATTTGACCCATCAATGCTTGATATTGAAATTGCTAGAGTGTACCGAGAAGCTTTTGTGGCTGGAAATGGAATAGTGAATTTTGATTCAATAATACTTGTGTTTAATGAGTAGTGCTTTTTTATTCGTACCCTTCAAGTGAAGGGGAGAAATGAAGCACCTTCCGTCAATCATCTCAATGATATAGCTTTGCAATATACTATAAACCTTATTAAGTAATTTAAAAAGATTTTGATGATTAGAAAGGCTACAGACAAGTTTATAAGTCAGAAGAATAACTGGCTAGGATTCCAGAAGAAAAAATTCGTGACACAGAGTTGAATGCTTTCATATATGAGCACTGGAGAAACAATGAATACAACTTCCTAACTATTAGAAGATTGATTGAGAATTCTGGTCAAGAAGGATAAATCTCATTATAACACTTCCATAATTGTATAAATATTAATTTCAATTAACTTCGCTATTCTATATATAACTCTTGAAAACTACATAAAGAATAAAGGCTAAATTGACCAAGCAAAAGTTAGAGGGAGATCTATGATGCAAGTTTACAGAAGATTATTCAAATTGATCTTGAAATTTAGATGCTACTTTTTAGAGATACATCAAGATGATTTTAGTGCTTTCTCTAGCAATCAAACTAAATCGTTGAAACATTTTAAGCAAGAACTGGCGTTCTTTGAGGGATTCATAGATTAAGATCACATTTTAAATGGGAAATATTAATTGCTAATAATGTATAATTTATATGTAATTATAAAGTATAGAGATAAGATCATGAAATGACTATAAATATAAGCAGATTTCCAAAAGGGAAAGATATAAGTGATGAGAAAAAATATTGGATTTAGATGTAAAATTTGTTCATTAATCTTTAAAAAATATTTTTATATATTATTGTAAAAATTTATGCTATGACATCTTTGTTATATATTAAATAAAATGTGAATGGTCACCATATCCAAAGAGAAGTTACACTTAGAAAATAAGCCACATTTAAAAAAGGAAGTTTAATGGCACCACTAGCCTAGGATGACTAAGAACCAACTTTATCAAATATATTGTATTCGCCTAAGAGACTAATGGAAAGACTATGAATATTAAATTCATAAATTCCCTTTAAAAAATATACTTAAATTAATTTAAATATTGATTTTAAACATTTATCTTAAGCCTATTCTAAACTTGCTTGAACTTTAAATTCAATTCTAAAATGGTAAAATTTAATAAGTGGTAGGCATCTTTGACCTTTTGAGCAGAGAGGCGGGAATTTTTGTTAACATTTATCAAGGCACTTGCGGTGATAGCTCCTAGTGTTTTGTGCACAGAGCACACTGCTGCATCTGCTCCACCCTTAAGAGCTGAGGTAGGCATGTTCTTATTGAAGTAGCTGTGAGCGCCGTGTGCCTCATCTACTATCATTAGGACTGGGGAGTCTTTGTTGTGATTGTCGCAAACTTGTCTAATTTCCTAATAATTAGCAACCATACCTTCCATATTAGGGGAGGTAAGGTAGATAGATAATTATAGTTGATTAGACTTAAATTCTTTAATTTAGCTTTAATTTTTAATTAACCAGCTAATCTTGGTTTATAATTTTAGAGTTAAAAAAATAGCAGAGATTTCAGTATCGTTGTCGAGAGCTTCTTTGACTTAGGTAGCAGTGATTGGCATGTACAAGTCATACTCGGCATTATACTCAGGTTAAATGAGTACAATGGTGGCTCCCGCTAGTTGGAGGCCTGAGTAGACAGAGATGTGCGAATTTGTTTGAATGAGCACTTTCTTCTTAGCTAAGCACAAAGATATTATTTAGTTGCCAATTGTAGAACCGTTTTGAAGGAAAAGAGTGAGTTAGGAACCGAAAGGCTTGTGATAAAGATCACCGAGGTCGCCAAGGCGTTGTCCAGGGAATTCCATTCCGTCAACATTCAACTATTTAAATATGACTCTTTTCATAATTGAGATCGTAATTATTTCATAGAGACTAGAAATCACTCCAAAATAAACATGTATAAAGAAATTAAAGTTTAAATTGATCTTGAGAATTTTACATATGACTTGTTAAAGATATAAGGAATAATTGTAAATAATTTTCTGAATTGCCAAGAGCATACCAACACCCATCAATCTTCTTGACTCCGTATTTTACGACTAACTCTTAGAACGATTTATTGATGTATCTTCCTGAGTGAGCGGGTAAATGGAATTGAAGTGGGTAAGTGTTTTGGTAATCTTCGATCGCCTCAATCAGCCCTTGTCTCTTTTGCATCAAGCCTGCTTTTGTAGCTTCGGTTGTCAGTAAGAATAAAACAAAAATTTATTGCTAGATAAAACTCTAAATTATCTTAGAGATATTATGAATAAAATATAACTGGAAAGCCAAATTTTAGAAATTTTTAATATATTTTTTTTTAGGCAATAAATAATAATTAAGGATGTATACAACTCATTTTATATCAATAATTTGGGATATTTCATATACAAATGCACAGCAAATTTAATATTGTTCAATATATGAATTTATTTTCATTAAATTAGCTTAAGTTGATAACAATATAAATTCATATTATAAGCAATTGAATTATAATTGAATAATACAAATATTTGATAGAAACAATTAGGGAAAAATCTTATTAATATTATATCTTTATTATACAGATTATCTTAGCTAATACAATAATACCAAATTTACCCAGATCCATCCATTTTAAATAATTAATATACAATTTAATAGGTATTTTTTTGAATATGTAGTATCACAGTCATACATAAAAATAAAATAGAGTATAAAAATGTGAGAAAAAATTAAATTCTAGCACACGTATTAAATAGAAACAGTTGATTTAAAATATAATCTGCTCATTAAAAACCTAAAATATAAAACAAGTAAGATTAAGACTTTAATCAAACTTTAAATCTAACTAAGGCACCTGAAAACAGAGAGTGAATTTTAAGATTTATCTCATTAAGAGCGAGTCAGCTGAGATAAATTTCTAAGTCCTACATTCTTTGCTTTCCCTTTCAGTTAAAATATTTTTCTTGCCACTTCTTTGACTTCAGTTGATCGAAACTATTGAATTCCTTCTTGGTGCCTTTTCCAAATTCTATCAAGATTTAGGGATAATTTTGTTTAGAAATCTTGGGTACCTAGGAGTGCTTCATAAACCAGTTTTGTGGAGAAATTCAACTGATAAGCCTTTATATAACACCTTTCCAATTTCAGGAACAATTAGTAAAAGTCTTTTAAGAATTCAGTTAAAACAGCAGCAAGCTCAAAAGACTAAAGAAGGAAGCAGCTACTGATAAAGAGTAAAATAATTATAGTATGCAGCTTCAAAAGTGAGTAGATGAGAACCAATAAACTTATAATAAAAATTAGTTTTTCCTTTCTAGTAAGGGTGATAGGCTACCACAACTAAAGGATGAGACTAAATCTTCAGTAGCTATGGGACTGGTAATATCTTCCCATTAAATAATGAAATTGAATTTCATAAGGACTAAATCTAATTTTTTTTTAAAAATTAGATTTAGGAATTTGTAATTGAAATTAAAAATTTTATTATTCATGATTGACACATCAAGGATTGACATGGCTACTTATTCTGGAAAAGGTACAGCTAAATAGTAAGTCTCATTGATTAGTATATATCAATAAACATAATTATTTTTATGAATCATTTCCAAAACAATGACATAAAAATGGTATGTTTGTATTTGTTAAATTTAAAATGAATTAATATGTTGTGTTTATAACATTCAATCTTAAAAAGGAATCATTAAGATTTAAATTTTGAAATCGTTACGTTGTTATCGCTCAAACAAATTAATTCGCGATTAATTTATTAACTCAATAAAAATTCATGTTAAAAAAATTGTAAAACATATAAAATAATGAATTTTCTTTGCTAGACAAATTCAGATTATTTTTATCCTAATTTTAATTTATATTGAGCAATAATCAAATTTCTTGTGTTAATTGATAGTCATATCGCTGGAGTACATTAATGGGAGTCTTTCCAAGCAGCTCTATGTGCTCTCTTAGAATGACTTCCCCGTACACCAAGATAGGAAACCCTGGGGGGCACACGTACTTAATCTCGGCACTAATTTTGCCGAAGCATTGATCAGCAGGCAAAGTCTCTCTCTCAGAGGCCAAAACCTCTCTTAAGTCAACTTTGATTTGTCTCAAAATTAATATCTTTTTGTAAGCTGGGTTTAGTTACTAATGGTCTTCGCAAATCAATAAAGTTTTGCATTAAATTAAAATGCTTGAAATAGCATAATTACTATTAAGGTCCATTCAAATAATCTATTGAATATCTCCTTCGACGCCATGTTCAGTGGCAATTGCCTCGATAGCTTAAATAAGCTCATCAATGTCTTGTTCAGTAATATTTACATGGCAAGTGACAACACAACACTTCTAGGTAGTCTTCTCGATGTTGATTCTTTTTTCGTCAAGAAGTTCCCCAACATCATGGCCTTTCAAACCTCTAATTTTGAAAATGGTCTTTGTTGGGTCTGACTCGTACTAATCTTCAAAATTACCAACGATTACTTGAGGCATTCTGCCTAGGGCATTGTGCAATTTCTTGTTTAAAGCGATAGCTTAGTCAAGGATTTATTCTCCCTCAGCCTTGAAAACTCTCACACAACTTTCTACATCAGCCAAAAGTAAAGGACTTGGGCTCGTGGTATTTAATAAGTGATAAGAATCATTTAAAGCAAATAAAGTGAAAACTTAGGAATTAAAAGATTTAAATTCTAAATGTAAAATTGGTGGTATTTAAAGTCAGCTCATAACTTAAGACTCCAAAAGTCTAAAAGTTTTACTAAGAGAGTCCTTATTGCATTTCTCTCTTAAATTGCTAATGAATTAGACAACTTACTAGTCAGTTTCACTAAGCTCATTTTGGTTGTTTAATTCCAAGTTTCTAATAAGCTGTATTGTTTGAATGCCTCTATAGTAAATGAAAAGTAGGTAATCATCATGACTTATATTGTCTCTTGATTGACCTAGAATATCAATGTATCTCTATGAGTCTACTTCCTAAGGATCAAATGTTGCAATGACTTAGCTGAATATCATAAACATGTAGAGTGAGTATGGTTGTTGCGATAGCAAGTTGTAAACTTGCTTGAAAACAAGTACTATACTTTGACTTTGTTCAAGGAAACACTCTTCTTATAATTCCTCATCTACATTTTGTCTAATATGATCTATCAATGATTCGATAAGTTTGCCTCTTATTATTAGGAGCTATTCTATGTATAATAAAGTACCTCATTTAAAAGTATACTCAAAAATTATTGTATGTAAATCTCTCTTCAAATTGAAGTGATTTGAATACTTTCATTGTAGTTTATGAATTTAATACCATTTCTAAATACTTCAGTAGGTCTGTGTTTGTAACGGAAAATTCTATAATCTGTTCCAGAATTATCATAACCACATCTTCATCTATAATCTTATTGCTAATTTCTGGATTCTCATAGAATAAAATGAACGCTCCTTAAAGATTACAACATTATCATCATAAACATAATTTATGATAACTTAGCTATATTTTGGATAATAAGACTAAACAATCTGTAGTATGGATTCATAGTTGTTGTAGTGCCTTCGTTTATGTTGAGTAACTAGTAAATGTTTGATCTACTCTATTTTATCAATTTCTCTAGAAGAGAGAGTTTATCACTCAAAATAAGATAGGTTATTAGACCTATTTAATTTCTGTCGCCTAGCTACTCTCTTTCGTTCTCATCAAACCAATCTTTTTGGATAGTAAAATTTTATAGATCGAAATTTAGAATTGCATTAAAAGTGGGATCTTAGTTCTCAAATAAGTCTTATTCGGAATTTTACTTTATAATTTCAAAAATTGATTTGAAGTTTTAAGCTTCAAGTTATGAGTTGCAATTAAAAGAAAAAAAAAGAGATAAATATTGCACTTATAACAAAAGTCTTTGTAGATGCTATTTAATATTTTGATTATTTCAACGCTATCACCTGGAAGTTATTCTCCCTCAACTGCTTTTAGACTTCTTATTCCTTTTTCATCCACTGTCAATATTAGTGAATCCTCGGCGTCCATTCCTAGTGAATCAATAAAAGTCATTTTTTTATTATCAACTAATACTTTACATATTGTTTATAATGCAATAAATCTTCTAGATCGTTGATAGTGTTATGATGAGCAACTCTCTTAGAGAACCATAACTTGAAATATTCTGATTTTATCAAAATCATTCTATATAAGTGATCGTAATCTACATTAAGTAGGTTTAAGAACTAATCAAATAACTCATCATTGAAGTATATACAGCCATGCTTGAGTACATTTTCGAACATCACTTTATCTTTAGTATTTAAAGCTACTTTCAAAGTGAAGAAGTGATCAAGTTTATGTCTTTCAAAGGTGTTTAGGCTCTCAACTAAAGATGTCTGATAGATTTATAGAGTTAGAGCTTGGTTAATTTCCTTAAATTCAAATAGCTCTTGTACTAATTACACTTTTCCGTTGTTAATTGCAAAAGTCAAGGGATTAAGACTGTACTGATCTATTTATATGGAATATTACTCTATTTCTTGATAATCCTTTAAGGTCTGTAGCTATCTGTCTTCAGATCTACTTGGAAGATTCTTTATTAAGGTAAAGATGTTTTCTGTTTAAGTAATGAACATTGGCTATGAGGAGAGCAATTACAGATCATTGAAATCATTCATTTCATTTTACTGATTTTAATCGATGAGATCGTCATCAAGTTTTTTATGGCTGCTTTTTTATTTAGGCTTATTAAAGATGTTTTTTCTTCCATTAGCTTAATTTATACTCTTTTACTTACTAGGTTTCTATCTTGGTGATTCCGAATATTTCAAAGCCATTGCATTTTCTTTATCATTTTATATATCAATTTGAACATCATCTGGATCAACAATGTCAAAAAAAGGTAAAAGAAATTTATAGTCTTGCTTTCTATTTTTCTTTTAGATTGCTTCTGTCTTTTTCCTCTTTTCTATTTAGGCTTTAACGCCATTAATCATTATAAATTTAAAAAACGATACGATCTCTAATTTCAATTTTTATGAATTGTCAATCAGCAACTATGATTACTGTTCCTTTCTTTTAAGTTCACTATTTCTATGGTGTCTCAAGATTTCATTCTACTATACTTTAGGAGACGCCCCAGAATTCATGTTTTTGACTTCTTTTTAGTTCTCTTATTTAGGTTTAACTTCAACTTTCTACTCTACCTTCTAAGGTTTTGGTTCAGGCGGGTGCATTATAGTCATAGGTTCTTCTTCCACTTCATCTGGTTAATTTTACTAATTTTAGTTTTAATTCAAATTCTCAACTGGATTTTTATTTTGGGCTTAGTCTCTTTCAAGTTGATTCTCACCATTTACTTTTTACTTTGCTTGAATGTTTTTATTGTCTATTTTTCGAGCCTAAAGATTTTACCCTGGCTATTTTTTTGAATGACAACAACCCATTTTGAAATTATCAAGTTATTTAACAATATTATGCTTGATTTCATAATTAGCTATTTAAAACATATAGTGTCTCATGAGTTGCTTACAAGATTATTATAGGAGTTAAATTAAGGGAATATAGGTGTTAGACTTACTAGGAAATTAATCCTTCTTTTAGGCGAAAGCCCTTAGGCTTCCCTTCATTATCAATTCGTTATTTTTGACTTTTTCCAGAGATTCCTTTTCTAATCAACTATCTCCTTAGACCAGTTATGGAAGGCAGTATGTTTTCTTTATGGATCGTTAACCTTCTTGATTTTTTCTGGCTTCTCAGGGACGTAATTTGAGAAAATTTCAAGAACAAAAGGCCATAATTCCTCTCTCATCTTTACTTTTTCCTTCTTATTTCCCTTACTAAGAGCCTCAGCTAGTATCTCAGCGTATTCAGTTAGCTATTTCTTGGTTAATTTGCCCTTCTTTGAAGGCTTAGGCAAGTTTTATTACAAACATTAGAGCTCTTCTTGAGTCATAAAACCGAGATGAGGCTACTAGTTTTTACCTAATTCTTCCTTAACTTTGACAATTGAAAGCTAGAAGGGCTCTTAATCTATATTTAATTCCCTTGAAGATTCCTTCTCTTGTTTGGCATCATAGTCAAAGTCAAAACGAAGGATTTGTGATAGGGAGTCAATATAAATATAAAAATTCATTCATGAATGATTTTAGTAGCTTTTTTATTTATTAAATTAATTTTTAATTTTTTTATATGAATTATAATTTAAAGCAATATAAATGGAATATTTATAACTGAAAATAAATTGAATTTTTTTCAGAATCTTAAAAAAAAATATTGTTAAAAACTTTCCAATAAATTTGTTATATTTAAAAATAAAGCATAATATTATCCTGTATGTTTGATTAAATTAATTAAATTCAGCCTAAAATATTATATTTTGGCATTTTAATGGGGAGCTATGATAGTGGTTCTTCCTTTATAGACAGCTTAGAGTTAACAGACTCCTCAAACTTTAAAGGAGAAGTTGATATGTTCGAAACCTTCTATGGATTGGTGGATGGACCCACAGTTCTGACTCTGGTAAGATCATTTCTCTTAAAGCCAAGCATTAAAAGAGTCCTATTCAGGCTCCTAAAAGGGACCTCTTGATTCATTTAAATATATTCTTAATTTCAAATATGCGGGATAGCCAATCAAACATCAGATCATACTCATGATAACAGGAATATTTTATAAAATAGTTAAGTAAAGTAAATTAAGAAAAGTGAACTCGTTCCATAAATACTAGTGGACCTGTAAGTCATATTTAAATAGACATGCTTCCTATGATGTTCAAATATATCATTCAAAACTATAAAAACTACTTTAAATTATTACATTAAATTCCATAAATGAATAAATTTAATTTAAGTTTCAAGACAGTGAATAGTTCAACTTCCTTTGTTATAATTGTGATTTTTTAAATTGAGTAGAGCTTTTAAAATATGATATTAAGATGTATATTTAAAAGTTTGTTCATGCATATTTTTTTTAAATAATGAAATTCTTATTGAATACTTGAGTTTTGTTATAAAATACTCTTTCTCAATAATTTAATAGAATTTACAATATTTTTTAGGTTAAATTGCTTTGATATTGTTTTGGAGTGCTTGAGTCTATAGTGCAATCAAAGCCTCAGCTTTCATTTCTTCAATATCCTTCATGATTCTTTTGCAATATTCCAAACCTTTACTATCCATTCTTTGTTTGGTCCTGCTCATAGCTTTCTGGTTAGTAGCAAAATATATAAAGAGGTAGCTAAGTTCAGGCACTTAGAAAAATCTTGAATGAGCCTTTTGAGAATATTTATACATTGTGTCTCTCACTACTGAGAATTCCATTTCAGAGAAAGACTGGTCTTCTGAATTATTTGAAGATACAGATAGGTTAAGCAGACTTGAGTTGTTATGTCTATGTGGATGAACAATCATTGCTAAATTAGTATTAAAGTCCTTCTGCTGTTATTAATCCATTAAATGGTCAACAACATGGGAGAATTAATGCTGAATAAAATTCTGCATATGAGTCTTTAAATGATTGTGGACTTTCTTCACTTTTACAAAGGCATTGAAAGTGTACTTGAAAAATTCTATCATCAATCTAAAGCAAGTTCTTTTGAAGAAGTAGCTAAACTTTTTCCTTTAAAGTTTATCAAGCTTGTCTTTTAACTAAAAAGGCGGCATCTATGGAGGCATTTTTTCTTCCTCGTCTTCATGCTCTTCTATTATTGAATCCATATGCTCATCGATATCCTCTAACATGTTGTCTGTTGTTTAATGCTTGAAATTCATTTAATCCCTATAAATCTTTTGGATCTAAAAGATTTCCTGGAAACTGCTGCTAGTCCTATAAAATGAACCTCGATTAGTTCCAAAACTATCTTCTCCCATTCCTCCTCCGCTGTCATTTACTCCTTCGTTATTATTAGAAGCGTTGTTAGCATTATGACCAAAAGACCCTGATCCCTAAGCAGACAAGTTATGTCCAGAACTCTGATTAAAAGAACCCAAACTAGATAATAGAGATTATCATAGATCTGACTTTCTTCTATTCTTCTTTGGGGATCTCAACTACGAGCATTTGAAAATCTTTCTCTAGAATGAGCTACTATGATCATTTTAACCACTGTTATTGCCTTAATTATGCGAGTTATGCATTGGATTGGAGTTAGTTGATAGTTAAGACTAATCGTTTAAGTTTGAGTTACTTATGTTATTATCTTAATTGTGAAATCCAAGCTTCATAAAGGCTTCTGGCGGGTCGAAATCCAAGAGATCTGCCAAATTATCATTACTCAAGTTTTGCAGAGCTCTGCTGAAATCCAAACTGGTGATAAGGGTCGTATCCAAAAAGTTGTCGTCTTCAGAAATATTATTATTATTGTACTCTGTAGTATGCTACTATTACTAGAGTATCTATTGATACTGTTACTATTATTATTAGGGGTCAAACTTTGGTTACTATAAAGTATTAAAGCTACTCATTTGGATTTGGCTAAATTCAACTTAGCCTCCCTCTGTCATAACATTATTGTATTCAGTGATTTGAATTTAGTTATTGGCATTGAATTCTGGTGAAAACAGTTAATTATTAGCCTATATTCGCATCATGTCATTGCCCAAGTGGTCTTCTCTTCTCTAATGATTACTTATATCATTAATGAAGTCTTGTGTGAGATCCCCGTCGAAACTGTTCTCATTCTGATTTGTGGTGTTCTAATTATTTAAGTGCATTATTGGGTGATGCTGATTCATTTCATAATCCATGTCATTGATGAAAGCTGTCTGATCTATCATTGGCATGGAGTTGATATTTTACTCCTCTTAAAATAAGAGATCCTAGGGTCTGTTAAAGTAATCTGACAGCTTCTACGAGTTGAAATTATTTTAAGAAGTCGGGGAGGAGCATAGATTATTAAAGTTCAGCATCTCATTTAAAAATCTGTGAGACATATTATTTAATGATTTAATTAAATTAATTACTCATTTAATATAATATCCAGTCAATTATACTTAGAATATAGCTTAATAATCATAGTATTAACTATTCACAAAAGCAACATGCTTGCAAAGGATTATCCAATCTGCTCTAATTCAGCTTAAAAGTTTTTAACAAATATAGAGTTTCCTCCCAATTATATTTTGATATCTTCAGCTAGGTCCATTTTCTCTAGAAGTTCATGCCTTCTAGTGTTTTTAGACTAAACCTAGTATATTAAAGCAGATCTTATCTATTCAAAGCCAGGTGTCGTGATTCCATTTTACCCTAAATTTATTACTAATTTTTCATATTTAACCTTAAACTTAATTAAATTTGCCAAAGCTCCACATGCTAAATTTTCTACTTCATTTTATTGAAGATCCAGTTCTTCAACACTCTTAAACTCCATGATATAAAAGCTTCTTTACTTAATCAGAATTTTAGAATAAAAATATAAACATTAAGGCAAATATTTTATTATAAAATGACTTCAAAAACTCAAAATATGAAATAAATAACTTTATAACCTAATTTCATAACTGTAATAACCTTCTAATTGTTTATTTTTAAGTTTTGTAATCTTAAGAAATTAATTAACAACATTGTAATTTGATTTATTATAATCTCAATATTATATTCATTATAAATTACTTGCAAAAATATTGACTTGGTTTATTTTTAATGAGTCCTTAAAATAAGTAGGATGCATAATTAGAGCCAATGTGACAATTGCGAAGCACTATTTTCCTAAGATTGATTAAATTTGGCAAAGCTTCATTGAAACATTTGGCTACTGAGATATAAAATATACTTTCAGAGAGATTTAGAATTTGTAAGGATTGAACTTTAGGAAGTATTTTAATGAGCTGTATCAGTATTACAAATATAAATTAAAGGTCTATAAAATAAAAAATTAAATAGAGGTTAAGTTGCTTATTCATAAAAAAGTTGACGTTGCTTTATACTAGTTTATCTTAATTTTAAAAATGATATTTTTTTAAATTAATAATAAGATAAATATACTTATAAATTTGAATAATATTTTTTTCATTCAAAAATTGATAGTATTTGATAATAATTCTTTTGACAAATTATTACCAGCAAGATTTAGCTCTTCAAGTTTACAGTCTTCACTCATTAAGAAATCCAAGAGATTAGAGAAGCAAAATCCACTGTTATTTTGTAATTGAAGTTTTATTAAAGAAGTAAATTTGTTGAGAGTTATTTCTTCTAAGATAATTCTTGATTCTTCCTTAAACACCCTAAACTAAAAAATATAAAAAATAAATTTAGAAGAATTAATGTTATATCTAATAGGTTTACCATCATATAAAATTATCAATTAAAATCAATAGAAATCAGGAATTCAATTTAAAATTTGATCATACTTTATTTTGAGAAATTCAATGCTATCTAAGTTATATTCACAAAGTAATCTTAATAAATTGCTCGAATATTTTTAAATTAAAAAATTATAAACAGATGAATATTACAGAGATTATTTTAATTATTGAAATAGTAAAGGTCTCTTTTAATGTTAACAAAACTCAATTACTTGAGTCCTGATTAAAAGCACTTAATTTTCTTGATTTTCTTCTCTAAGCCCTCTTTTGTTAGCTTTCTGTCATTGATTTCTTTACTCCAATCAATTATAAAATTGCCTTTAATTTTCAATAATTTATATGGTTTCAGAATAGAGCATAGTCTTACAAACATTGAAGAGGGTATTAAGAAGTTGCAATCATAATCGTTCAAATTTAGTCTACTTATCATGAGCAAATCAGATTAATTTAGCACTTTGAAGTATTTTTAGGTTTTTTAAAGCATGTTAAACACTTCATGATCTTTTTTATGTGCAAGTTAGTTAGTGTAAGAACATAATGGGTTTAAATAATGCCAACGAACTTTTTATTGAATGTCAACGTAGCTTAAGATATACATGAGAAGGTACTTTGACTTAAGAATTTGAGGTAAATTCTAATCTGATTGTGACTGCGATTGAGATTACTTCATTTCAATTTTTATAAATTTGTAATTTTAAAATATATCAACAAATTTATTGCATAGAGTGAGGTCTTACTGATTCTGAATATTTTGGAGTTAATGATAAATTAACAATTTTAGTTTTTTTATATCATCTTATCACTTCTGCCTATTATAAATGGGTTAATTATGTTCACGTCATTGCAAAGATCAATGCTTCCCAATGATGATGGAACCAAATTCTTTCCACTAACATCGTTCTTCACCATACTTAATGAAGGCTCTAGATAGTATAAATACTGATGATTAGCACCAAAAAAATAATAATAATGTTTCACTTTACAAAAGAAAATTTAAAATTAATCACTTAGAAGATCAAAGTCAAGATAGAAGTAGTTTGTTAAATATTGGAGGAGGGGCAGGAAATTATAATCGACCAATAAATGGAAATCCAAGGAAATTAAGGCTTGGCTATCATAAATATTTCGAAGATTATAACTAAGAATAGCTTTAACATAGCATACATGATGGGAAGAAAGTGCCTGGTTTCAATATACAGCAGAGCCCTCGTCCTTAAACTAATCTTCATAAATAAAGCAAAGACAAAAATACAATTTTCGTTCTCAATGGTCCTTAATTAATTTAACTAGAGAGACAAAACGATGATTTGAGTAATAGTGTAGAAGTGAATAACACTGTAAGAAATAGCATGTGGGAAAAGCATGATACTCATTCAATCATATTTGAGAATTAATCAAAGTTACTTTTGGAGTCTCCATTGAGAAGGGATTTAAGGAATGATAATCCAAATGAAATGCCAAGCTATTTACTGAAAGATTTACAGGATTAATTTAGAGGAGAAGCAGACTTTAAAGATTTAATTGATCAGGAAGATGAAATAGAATTCCTGATACAAGAAATAGATAGACATATAAGCAGTGTAAATGCGACCAGAGCATCTCCAGATTCAGAAATGCGTTCATAAACAGCTCTTGGAAGATTTAGTGATTAACATGAATAGAGAAGGAAAACTCATGAACCTCTCATTACAGTAAAAAGTGTACAGATTGATTTAAGTACAAACAATATATCCAGAAGTAAAACAAGGTTTGGATAGACAAAAATTTCTAATAACTCAAGCTAGTCTAAGTTAAGCACCAAATCTCAAGATTAAGAGACTTTAATTTCATAACTAATCAAATCTTAAGTATTAAAGAAAGAGCTGGATTTTAATGCTTATCTCGATAAATATGCCTCTTAGTATGTTGACCTTGCTAATAGAGGAGAAATCGAAAATGATTTTAAAATCTTAGAATCTAAAGTTTACAAAAAGCCAAGTAATTCCAAAACTTTGATAGAGAGATATATGATCCTACACCAAAATAAAATGTACAATATAATATAATTTAATTTATGAATTTTTTCATTTTTTCCATTATAATGTTTCAGCTTTCCTAAAACTGACTTTCAATAACCTCTCTTAACAATCAGAATAGAAAACATAAAATCAATAGAAACCTTACTGCCTGAATCTTCTCAAAACTAAGTTTAAAACACTCTAAATAGAAAGTTTGAGACTTTATTCAGCAAATCAAAACTCTCTCCCTCTCAATCTTTCTCTTAAAACAATAAAAATTAGCCAAAGCATTTTTTCTTCAAGATTACTTTAGACACTCCACTGAAAGGATCTTTTTAAAGTTAAAGTCTAAAAAAGACTGCGATAACTGATAGAATAGTAAACGATCAAAATGATCTCTTTGGAGTTATAAATGATGATATGATTTTAAAGCCTCTTCCTAGCCCAATAAATTAATCAGAAAATAAAACTCCTAAAATCAGGGATTCTTATAAAGAATTACCTTAAAATAACTCAAATTACTATGATACAGTTATCTTGGATAACATTGAAGATCAGCAGTCTTTCTTATTTCAAGAGGAAGATGAAGAGTCTCAAACTACATTCTTAAGAATGTCATAGACACTTAAATAAATGCAGTAGAGTAAAAATAAAGGACATAATTCATAGAAAACAGATTATTATGAAGTTTTTGAAATTGGATGTGACAGCGAGGCTATGTGCAGAAAATGGGTTTTAGTTATAAAGTGGCTTATTAAAAAGCATCTTATGAGTATAAAATGAAAAAGGAGTAATTAAGATTATATAATTATCGAATTTGTTTATTTGTTAACTTTACTAATCCTTCCTTAATCATATTCTTATTTTAGAGTTTTACTATATTCAGATTTTTTTTGAAGGGTGACTTTTAAAATAGCTACCAAAATTAAAAATTATAATAATTATCTATCCCTGAGTTAATCATGAAATCTAAAAGAAGATCTATAATATCTCTATTAAAAAATATTGAAGTAGATAATGATTAAGAAATCTTAAAAGATCTAAGCTAAACATATAAAGAAGCTTATATAGAAACAACAGCAGATCTATTTAATAGTAGTAATAAGAAATATATTCAAGATTAAAGAAAATAAATTTCAAGTGTATTAACAAGACAAACTTATAAAGAATAATCTTTTACAAGCAGTAATGATGAAAAATTTTAAAAAAGAAAGATAAAATTGCCTTGTGGTTAATTTAACTGATCTTTTTTCATAAATAACCCTGATCCCACTTTATTGTAGTTTACACCGATAAGACATGAAAAATAAAATATTAACATTGTCAATGAAGAGACAGATTAAAAAAATTAATTTAGAAGTTTTCAGTCGCCTTCTCGATTTCATGATGTTAATAAATTCTCGAATAATTATCTCAAAAAGTTAGAGTAATTCGATAGTAAATTAAGTCAATACATGCCCCATATCCACAACGATTTATCTTCTTATTCAAAACTTCTACATACATAACAAGAATTAAACAAATATTCAAGTGTCTTAGCACCATAGCACGCTAAAGATTAATTGCTACTAAAAAAGAAAGATATTGGTTTTAATGCTACTTCAGGAGTTGGTTCTCTAAGTCCCTTAATTAACAGTAATAATCAGAGACAGCAATAATCAATCATGGATTTTATCTAGAATGATGACTAGATTCGAGTTAAAAAGCGTCATTAAAGGGATGGCAGTATATTTAGTGAAAGTATGATGATGAATTATGTTGATAAAAAGCCGCAGAAAAATAGGAGCAGGGTCTCCAATTTGATATTTAACAATGAAATTTTGCAAAATTTAGACATAAAAACTCAGGAGAAAAGTAATCAAACCATAAACAGCAATGAATAATAGTAGTATTAAACGTTCTTTGATTAAAGTGGTTAGTTTAATAAAGAGTTAGTACTAAATTTATAAGGAGATTAAATAATCTATTTCTTGATATAGAATACTATAAAATAAGCAATGAATTCCCTTTAAATTCTACTTTCTCAACATTAGATAGAACTTAACAGATAGCAAATTAGCATTAATTAAATATACTAAAAAAATAATCGATGGTTATTGGCAAACTCTGGAGACGCAAGGTTTTATCAAATAATATCAATGATCAACCTGCTTCCTCAAAATTTATTTAAAAATAGTTATTTTTTCTACGTTTATTGAATAATATTTAATTCAAGGTCTCCAATAAACTTTTAAAATTCCTCTAAATACTATTCTCCTAGTACCTAGAAAATTTAGCCCTTCCACCAAAGTAATAGCACATTCGACAATTCTTATTCCAAAGAGCACATTCCTTTTTAAACTCAAAATTTCAAAATAGAGCCATTCAATAATAATGAAACTAAGAGGCTATCAGGCTTCAGTTTAATAAACTAGAATCCTATAGATTTACATATAAATTCTAATTAAAAACAAAAGTATCATTCAAATTTTAATCAAAATAGCAGTATCAATAGTAAAATGAATCAGTATGAAAATTATAACAACGCACAATAAGTAATTAGTGAATTGTAAAGCCCGAATAAAAGTTAGATCAAAAATATTGCTAAAATATTTAGAGGTATAATTATTTATAAAAATCAAATTTATTTTATTTAAAGAGTACGCGTTAATTTTTTTAAAGTACAGTTTCCTCCTTTTATAACTATCCTTCTTTGCTTTTTAATATAATTTTAAATCTCAATCTATTTACATAATATTTATTTTGTTTATAAGTAAGTTAGGTGAAAAAATCATCATCAATGTATAATAAGAAATTAATTCTTAAATATCTATTGTAAAGTCAATTAAACCATTAATGCCAAAAATGCAAATATTTTATTGGTAAATTGAATTAATTTTGTCAAGAAAAACCTTTTTTGTTTTGTTTTATTCTTTTCTATAAATTTAAAAATAAAATTACTATAACAATGTAAAAATAGTCTAAGAGAATTCCAAAAATTATCGAATAAATGATTACAGAAAAAGAATGCAATTATCACCACTAAATATGACAGTATAGAAAATCAAATTGGACTATAAAATTGAAAATCAGCAACCCAAATCGAATATTATTAAAGACAAAAGACTATAATAGATAAATCGGATTGTTAAATTATTAGTATGAATTATAATAAAAATCAGAATTCGAGGTAGTTTTAGCTTTATTCTAAATAATCTTAATTTAATAATTATTTGAGTATAAAACTTTTGACAATTATATTTTCATATAGTTATTTGATATTCATTCTAAATATTATCTTTAAAAGAATAAAGAATGAAATTATTATTTATTAAATATTAAACTTATCTATATTATTATTTAAATCAGACAAGCTGTTAAAATTCATCTTCGAATACAATGTCATCTGCAGCTTCAGCCTTCTTTTTAACATTATGTAGCAAGTTACTCTTAGCTATTTGTATCCATTTCTTAATGACTCTTCTGACATGAGGCTTTTTAATGTTACGTTGCACTATCAAGTCATGAGCACCAACGTTTTTCATTGCGTTTTCAGTAATCAAATTAAAGAGTTCATTATCTTTCTTCTTTAAAGTTTGAGCCTTCAAATTATCTATGTAGGCACATTCCATACAAAGTGTGACAAATAGCTAATGTCTAGCGTAGAAACGTCTCCATCTAACTTTAGTGAAGGGCAAACCAATCATTTGGTACCTGAACTTCTTGACTATCTCTGAGAAGTTAACCTTTTGCACAACTTAAAGTCTGAATTAAGATTTGCATCTTTGACATTTAGATCTTAGTTTTCTTAGAACTATATCGCTAACCATTTCTTTTAGTCTCATATTTTGTTTAGCATAATCTAGCCACATATTAGCAAGTCTCTGTACATGATCATAAGTTAAAATTAAACATATAAATCCATTAAATAAAGAGTTATCTGAACTGGTATTTCCCAATTGTAAATTGGCAAGTCACTGATTGAATCATCCGATACTATGATGTCTTGTCCATCTACACCTTCTTATCTCTTGTTATATGGCATCATAGCCAGATCTTGAGCAATCCGATCCTATTCTACTTTTAGTTTAGCATCTATAGATTCAGCATTTACTGCTCTCTGATAGATGTTTCTGAGGAAGTCTAGTTCAGGGCCTGCTTAATTTAAGTAATTTTTGCCACCTAAAATCATGGCTATGTTATGAATAATCCATTCTCTGTTATTTCTCATAAATTTATGTCTGAAGGGATTTGTTTGAATATTTCTTATTAGTCTCTTCATATTATTGTCCTTATCTAAACGATTAACTTGGGCAATATCGATCTTCAGATGATCAATTGAGCTGATCTCCCAAAGTCTAATGTAGCCAGATAAATTAAATAAATAGCTAAAAATAGATATCAAATTCAGAATTGGTTTCATAATGACCGCAGCACCGACGACCATAGTGATATAAGCTAAAAGTACTGGATCAGCGAATGGATTATAGAGATTTCTAATCATAGTAGTCATCCCCAAACATAAAAAGATAACACCCCAGGTTGTCAATGTAACTATGTAATAGTATTGAGAAGAGAAACTCATATTATCGAGAGATCTCCAAGAATGAAGAATTGATTTATCTAGTTTTCCATGTGTTACCCACTTGTGTTAACGATGTCTAAACTTGTAATCGCAGTAGGTGAAATAATCATATAGCTTATAACCGTGCAGTATTTCTAATATGTGCAACAAAAATACATCGATTACCATCTGCGGTACTACAATAATGACAGAGAAAATGAGATAGTAGTTAAGATCTGATTGTCTGATTTAATAACCTTGAGGTATCTTAGTTTCATTTGCAAATAAAATCACATATATCAACACAAATGGAGTAAGGAAAAGAGCTTGAGTGTTGCATGCATAAGTTTGTACACTCCCTAGTAAATGTTCCATACCTTCTCCCTTCTCTAGAATACCTAACTTTTTCTATCCTTTATCGTTTGTATGATACTCATTCAAGTTAATGAGTTACATTTGAATGCTATAAAGATGTTTTATAATTTCGATATATCACTTACTTTAACTATCTTCTAAGTACTGTCCTGAAAATCTTCTCAACAAACTTGAATCTTTGACTAATCTTAATAACTAGCTTTTAAGTTTGGAATTCAAGACTTTCAACTAAGGGACCAACATATGTCCTTGAGACAACTACAAGTCCAGTTTCAATAAAGTAAGAAATAATGAAAGATTAGAAATCATTTGCTCCCATAGTCATAATGAACTCCATCACCACAAATGACCCAAGTAATGGGGTGGTCAGTAAAGCTTCACCCATTAAGATTCTCATAATAACTAGAAAAATATTTGGTAAATGGATTGTAATTGTTACATTGCTCAATTATGATGTCAAGGAAAGTAAACCCTACTTGGAAGTAAAGAATGTTTTTACCATAAATTTCACTGTAACTGAATTCTAACTTGAGCATAAGAAACATTGCAATAAAGAAGCAATTTATGAAATAGTGTCTACGTTTCCAATTTAAGGCATTTCTAATGTTCACATCTTCTTCTCCAAGTTCATCATCCCCATCATTCAATAAGTACATTACTTAATATTGATAGTACAACTCTTATAATAAAAATGATTCTTACCTCCACCATTATCTGAATCATCGTCTTCCATTGAGAGTTCGAGCTTCTCCTTTACTTTATGTTCTTTCATATTGCTAATGATTTCTGCTTACTCTTATGTACTTGGTTTGGGTACTATGCTATGTGACCCATATACCATAAAAGTGACTAAAATTAATGTTATACTTTCTTAATTTACTTACAGCCAATGACTATGAAACCAATACCAAGCCTACCTCTCTTAAAACTGATCAACTCATCTGAAGTTAACTACTGACCCAAGTAAGACCAATCATTATATATATTGTCAAACCATGTTTATTTCTATAGGAAATTCAATAGACCAGCTGTAATCATAGCTGGGACGCTTGCTAAAATTGTTCCAATAGCTGGAGGCCTGAATAAAACACGACCCATATGCTTGAATCTTAGCGATGGTGGTTTCTTAATCTTACTAAACTGCAAATTTATAAGCCAAAACATGATCAAGGCGAGGATTAGTACAAGTGACACAAAAGAGAATAGCAGAATATAGATTGGTACTGAGAACTAGAAAGTGTTGATTAGATCGAAATAAGAGAGGGCTTCGTAATTTATTCTCAGTTGATTTAATATAATTTATTTCTTAAAGTTTAAGATGATACAATATTTTTAATATATTGATAGTTGCCAGTTGTTGATACATTTACATCAGTATAATTCTTTAAATTGACCGTAATTTTCGAAAGTTTCTTCTCAGTCTTAGTCTTTTGATAATTTATTACCAAAATATAATAAAATTAAAATAATTAGAATCTATTGATAGTAGAATAGATTAAGTTCAACTATCGTGGGTATACCAGATTATCCAGCTTCAGGTACGAAAGAAGCTGGAATCAATTCATCACTTCCATCTTCAATAAGTGATATATAAATGGTCTGTGGATTATCTTGATTTCCATTTGTCTAACGCAGTCTGTACACGTCTATCGGGTACTGAGTTACATAAAACAGATCAGTAGAATCTTATAGAGCATAAACTATTATTTTAAACATATTAATTGATGTCTTACTTAATATAGAATCTTTTTTAAATATAAAGTTTACCAACGAGTAGAAGTAGAAATAGTGGAACTTAAAGGTTCATCAAATATACATTTCAGTTAAATGTTACAGGAATCAGCTACTGGATCCAAACCTGATGAAGGAATTTAAAATAAAATTATAGGAATAGGGTTGACAGTTTGAATGTCATTATAGGTTGGAATTCAAATTCTCTATTTTTATAAAATTAAATAAACTTTGGAAGTCTGCACTACTTATTATATTCTAGTAAATCATACAAAACTATCCTACTGTCATATCCCTCACAATTACTTTGTATTTTATTTGAAATAAATTATTTGACTATTAGAAAATATAGTAATTTACTGAAGAAGGGAAGCCAAGGCATGATGACCGCATTGATTTGCTTACTATCCCAAAAGGTAGAGTCGAACACATCCTTATCCAAGTTTTTTCTCACTGGATTCACACCCGCTGCTGATGATGTCATATCTAAGTAAAATCTAGGCTCTCCATCAGGATCAGGTATGTTTATTTTAAATCAATAAATTCAAATATTTCCAATATTCATGTTGTAAGGAATTCAATGAAAGTAATCTAGTTTTTATAAATATAACCAATTCATTTTACAATTATAAATTGTGATGCCTTTTAATTGAGCTTATGCTATAATAACACCCCAAGTAAGGTTTGTGAACATTTCTTGTCTGTGGGCATTCAAGATAAAATATAATAATAATAATAAAAAGTGCCATAAGAGAAAAAAATATAGCTAAATCCCATAATATAATAATCCTATGATCAACAGCAAAATAATTTAGTGTTATATGCGATATTTTTCATTTTTGGTTTGAAAATTTTAAGATTAACTTTGCTATTGTATTTTATTAGATTATTTTAAACTTATTTCAATTAATTTTGTATTTTTCTTGAAAATAATATGATTGTAGAACTGAATAGTCACTTTATTCTTTAAATCAACAAGATAAGGCTAGAAGAGACCATGATACAAGTATATTCCCACTGAAAATGATACTGAAAATATTACAATTATGTTATTAACTAAATTATTTACTGGGTCTACTTCCCAATTAAACAAACGAATCTCAAGTAATGCCTTTTTGTTTGTTATTTCATTGTTCTATTAACGATAAATTACTTATAAATAATGAAATTCTTACATCTTAACTGAAATAATATAAATAATAAAACTAATAGAATTAAATTTTTTTTAATTATTTAATTCTTGATTGAATACTATAGAGAATATAAATTTTTAATTTAAATTTTGTGTTTAATAATTTTAATAAATCATATTCTAACAAAGATTTTTGAATTATTTAGTTCAGTTCTACCTTCATTTGATTTAAGTTTTACGATTAAAACAATAAATAATTTTCTTGTAAAACTTAATATTTTAATTGAAATAGTAAGGTAAATCCATAGCTTGATTATTTTCAGCATTAATGACTACAATCGCAAAATGCTTGTTGTAATTGAAGCCATCAGGCAACTCCGTAAAGTTCAAGATTAATTTGGCTATCTAGAGAGGGTACAAAATAAACTCTTTCAGATCTTCTCTTATATTTATAAGCATAGAAATAGTATTTTGTAATACAATACTATATAGAATGTTATATTTATGTTGAAATTGTTGAAATCTGATGCATCTGTAGCTTGTAAATTCTAAATTAAAACATTAGTAATGAAAATTTAGGAATCAATATACTTACTCTATCTAAAATGTTTTTAGTATTTTAATTTAATTTTATATATAATGATAAATTTAAATCTTATTCAGCTAGAGATGAGATATCAACTGAAGTGGTAACAGGATCTATGATACTAACTGGAGTATTTATATTTATATCTCTTTCACACTATCCAATACATTAAGCTTTAATAATAATTTTTAATAATTTGTGTATATTTAATTAAATTATAACTTGTTTTGCAGGAGTTGTTAAACCAAGAGGACACTTCAAATTCTTTCCGTTTTATGAATACTAAACGATTAACTTCATTAAATTAATTATAAATTTTATTTTATTTAATAAAAATAGAAAATAATTATAATATACAATTATAAATTGGTTTGATTTACTTTTAAAAAATTTGAGTTAAATTTATGAATAAAAAAATATAGTTTCTCATCCTATAAAATTCGTAATTCAAAATAAAAAATATAAGAATAGATTTACTTTATTATGTTAATCTCAAGGGCTTAATTTATAAAATGGATTAAATATATTTTTTAAATAAATTAATATTTCCTAAAATCCTATAAAATTATCTATTTCTCCACATCATAAACTGTAAAATTTAAATTAGTGCATTAAAGAAAAAAAGAATTGAATAAGTCTAATACTGATTTAAAATCGTCTTTTTTTAGATGTTAGAAATTTAAAATATATCAGTATGTACTTAATATAGTAAGAAGATTTAAAATATAAAATTACTCTATTTTATAAATAATAAAAGCTAGGATATTAAATTTAATAAGGATATAGAATTAAGCTGAGCGTGTAGAAATACTCTTTGTTAAATAAAAAATTGGGAAAGCGTGATTTTATAGGTTAATTTATTAAGTGGATAATATGGGGGTGGCAAGGCTCTGAACAAAAGCTATTATTCATTTCATTTATTAGATATGATTTGCATAGAATTATGATTATAAGATAACATATTATATAGATGATTAACTGTCTGGGTAGTGGACCATTTTCAGAACACTCCACTTCGTTTAGAACAGATTACAGATAGTTCTTTCTTTCCTATACCATAGTTTGATTGGTTTTATATTTTGCTATAGCCCAACTCAAATCATCCATCTCACTCAAATATTAAACTTTAAAATATGAATATCAAGCCCTATAATTATATTAACAAGCTTCGATTACTAATAAGTATACATTAAATATTGCTCTTGTAAGTCAGACAATCTTTGAAGAATATAAAATTGTAATTAAAATTTTCTATATTACTTTTAATTATAATTATAGTGGCATTTTTAGTTTTAGTGAGATTGGCTTTGATTTCATAAAGAGTTTTATTCTTATTTTGAAGATCTTTAGTTTGACTTGCTAAGTCAAATTGTTTTATAAAAAGCTCGGCTGTAGACACGAAGTTGTTTATTGCAGAAACAAGTGGGCTCTTGCTTAATTGTTAGGGGGGATTTTTAAATGTACCATTGGTATTCTTAATACCTTTAAAGTTATATTTAAAAACTAAAAATTACTAAGAATATTATAAATATTTTATGTATTGATGTCACCAGCTGTACCTCTTGGGCAGTAGTAACCGATAAGGCATTCATTTTAATTGTACTTGGTTTTACTAGTACCAACTGGACAGAAAAATCCAGGTTCACATAAATAATAATCTTCCATTCCACTTGTACCCGTTCCACAGTATGATTATTAACACTAAAAAATTTTAAATTGCAATAATTATTATAATACCCAGGAGGGCATTAGTTGTTATACATAGAATTTGTTGTAGTTCTTTGACCACATTGATAACCCTCTTAACACTACTTAGCATCAAACATGGATGTAAGTCCAGCCTCTCCACAAAAATACTTGGGTTCACAATCTACGCATTAATTTTAGCTGATAAGTCCGAATTTATTTGAGTAAGTGCCTTAAGGGCACTTATCGCATTAAGTTTAACCAGTCTTCTATGCGTAGGTTCCTTAAGGACATTTTTCTGGTTTGGTCATTTGCACATTTGGACATTAATAACCTATAGGACACTCTTTGCAAGAAGCCTAAGCCGATTAATCTTGGTAAGTACCAGCTCTGCAAGGTTCCTAAGCTTCGTTACCTCTACCTTCAGAGAAGAATCCTGGGTCAGTTGGCAACATTTCTGATGAATTTGGAGGACAGTAGTAACCCTCTAAGCACTTACCTCCTCCGTTAGGATCTTTAGTTCCTTCTTGGCAGAAAGTACCACCTTGACATTGTTGAGCCGCTTGAGGATTTGAAGCATTTATAAATGGAGTAAAGACTCCTTAGAGACAATAGCTTGCAGAGAAACAGTAGTTAGGTCTGTAATCATTTTATACTGTTGAGTTAGTAATGTTTGTTACGATATGAATTGGACAAAATGATCCAGCTGGGCATAACTAAGCTGGATAAGGACTACCTTCAAATTAGCATACATATCCTGGTCTGCATCTGAATGGCATTGAAAAATATATATATTTTAGAAAGTCCTTCATCTAAGCAGAAAGAACCTGGAGGACATAGTTTGCAGTAAGTTTGACCTGTCTAGTTTTAATATTAGCCTGGCTAACATTATGTTGGTTATAGCATACCTTAATAGTCGCATTATGATCCCTTTGGACAAGTTTTTGGGATTCCAGCTTCGCAATATTAACCAAGCTAGCAAATATCAACACCATGAGGATCCCTTGCTCCGGAGAGGTTTGTTACAGATTCTAATTTTGAGGTCTAACCACAGATTTACCCATCTCTACATGCTTAAGGAGAGTCAAAGACTCCAAAATCAGTTATCGGAGTTCTTGAACCTTCAGGACACCAGTAACCATCTGGATAATAATATATTTATTTAAATAAAAAGGACATGCCTTTACATTTCCAGAGACTCCAACTTTTGTCTAATCGATAAAAGTTAAATATAAAATTAAATACATAAAGTAGTCCCTGCTGGGCAATAATAGCCCTCTGGGCATATCTAAAGTTAATTTGTAGATATTGTATTTAATCCCTCACAAATAAACCCTCCTGGACACTAAAAATTATCTACCATTCCAATTCTTGGACAATATTCCCCATCTAAACATGTTGAGCATTAATTAGTTCCTCCTATCGAAAGAGTACCTGCAGCACATTTCACAGCCTCATACATTTGTGTTTCTGGACAATAGTAGCCTGGAGGACAAATAGTAATACCCCTTTTAAATCTATGTTTCTTGAAATAGATTAGAGTAAATAATATATTAAATAAAGTCCAGGCAATTTTAACTTTACAGTTCATAATAGAATTGAGGTAAGTTTAAAAGTTAATTTTGAATCATGAATTTATAAATGTTAAATATCAATATCCTGGCAAGGCCAACTTCTTCTATAAGTTTTTTGCACCCAGAAAATTCTCTAGAGATCTATATAAATTCATTAAAGAACTTACTTTTTAAAATGTCATGGTTCTTCTAGATTATTTGTACCTATAGATTTAATGAGATATTTAAATAAATGAGTCATATTCATCTATAAGCTTTTCTTACACTGAATTCTTAATAATTAATTTTCAAACTTTAATCATGTCACTTTATAAATTACTTAATAAGTTTTAGCTCCAAATTAAGTACAATAATATGCATCAGGGCATTCTTTCACTTCAATTGAAAATGACAGAGGTAAGTTAGGTAAATAATTTTGACCATCAGTAGATACTTAAACTTTATAAATTCCTACATCTTGACCTCTGGGCATCGTGAAAATTACTTCTGTTTAGCCAATGTCTATAGGAATAGTCGTCACGATATTACATAATTTAAATAAATATAACTTATAAGAAATTATCTACTTTGATGAAAAGTTGACCATTATTGTCTCTGTTAAAATAAAGGTTCTAACCAGTTAGCTTTACATAAACGATTTCATCAAGCGTATGATAAATAGATGATACATTTAGAGAGACTATTCAATTAAGTTTTAAACTTATGACTAGAAATGTTTAAAATATTTTAAGTTATTTTAAAATCCAAAAAATTATTTGTGATATATCATTAACTTAAATTTTTATTGTTAATTTTAACAATAAAATAAAAAAGAATGAATTCAATAATTTAAAATAAATTAAGATAAAGCTTTTATATTTATAGTGTTAAGATTGAAGGAGGAGGTATGTATTAAACACTAACATTATTGATTGAATATCTTATAGAATCTATAGTAATCTCAATTTAGGTTGACTTTTATGTTGCTGATTTAGGTATGTTACAAATCACCTCATTCAAACTTACGAAGTAAGCAAATGTTGTTGATGTTCCATCTATTCTACATTTAAGTTATTATGAGATTTCAGTATTCCAAATATTCTCCCCTTTTATTGAAATTTCTCTGAATCCTACTATACTCTCAGTATATAAATATTTAGGCTTTGCTTTTGTTAGAATGATTTCTTGATAAACTATAATTCTTTCCTCTGCTTAAAAATAGATACCATCATCAAAAGTGACTGACACCTTGACAAAATCCTTATTCAAAAATACGTTATTTGGGTATTACAAAGTTATGATGGTTGAACTTATTACTGTAATGCCATTTTATATAAGAATTTTTCTTAAACCATCTGAAGAAAGCAGAAGCACTCTTAAAAGTGGGGTTGCAAAGAAGTTCTGTCCAGTTATTGTAATTGTAGTTAAATCACTGTTAACAATCCAAATAGGTTCTACTTTAGTAATTTAGATTGTTGGCATGTAAGTGTATTCTTAGAATCCAACCGAGAAATCTCTATTGTTACTTGATATGTATACTCTAACTTTCCCACCAATCGAGAACAGAGTATCACTTAGAAGATAAGCAGGTGGAGAATAGCAAAAAATGTGTGTTGCATTGTATGAGACTATTCTTGTTTCAATCATCTTTGATAGATCTGGAAGAGCAAACCTACAAACTGCTCTTTTTGAGGAAGGGTCATAGAAATAAGTGTAACCTATTTGCAGATAGGTGTTACCTAAGACATAACCTGATTTAGGCTCAAGAGAGGATATCGTGTCTCTATTTCGATAAATAAAGACCTTTTGATTGCTTGAATATTGAAGACCCCCATTTTACGATACTTCAATTCTTAAGGGATATGGATAGATAGTTGTGGACGATAATGCTGGAACATCACAAGAAAGAGTGTGATTGTTTACATAGGTTGCTGGTACGATCCTCTCTTCGGTAGGCAAATAAAGTTTGCAAAACAGACTTCCATAGATAGGTAAAAAGTTTACGCCTATTATATTTACAGGCATTTGAGTTCCTGAGTCAGGCTCAACAAAAGCATCTGGAGGTTCAAATCTATCAACTCTAAACCCTTTGCTATAAACGAAGAAGAAATATTGATTTGATATACCAATCAGATCTACATTTACTTTTGCAATAGCATATGCTGGATTTGAGGTAATGTTTTCAATGTTGTCTATAAGTGGCGGGGTAGTGCATTAAATCAAAGTAGCATTTATGTATGTAGCTTTTGAAGGTGCATATCCTGGAAAAATGCATTAAGCCAAAGTTGTTGTCGTAGGATCGCCAGTATAAGGCAAATCTTTGAGATAAATATTGATTAGAGTTCCTCCAGCTTCTGGTCCTGTAGTGGGTGCGATACCATTAATCTAATCTACTATAATAAACTTAAAACTAAGACTGCTCTCAGAGTAATCTATCCCATTGTTTGAGACTTCTATAACCACACTGCTATTAATTATAGCCCTAGTTGCAGTAAACTGTAAATACTGATAAGATGGAATAATGCATTAAACATAAGTTAAATTATTGTAGAGTATGAATGTTCCAGGAGTCTAATAGTCATGTATTTTACAAGACAGAGTTGGCAAATCTACTAGAGTATCTGCTTGAATAGTTACCCTAATATTTTACTGATCATCAAATGCAATTTAAGGATCGATTGATCGTACATAAATTGGGATAGTAAAAGTTAGATTCCAAGTCGTGTTAGTTTTTGAGCTTGTGAAGTTTATGTATTCAATTCCATTCAAGGATATATAAATAAAGTTATTGCAAAACGAATTAAAGATATAATGATAAAAAAAACATTCAAATAGAATGTTATAAATTAAATAAACCATTTTTTTAACTTTCTAAATGTTTTTAAAGAGAGTTGGTTAATATAATAAAATTTAAGAGGCAAACTTAACTTAAATTATATGCAATTTCCTTCAATTATGAACCCTTAAATTAAATCCAATTATTATGTAATGTGTTTAAATAAATTTAATTTAATATTAATTAAGCTATAATTTGTACTATTTTTACTCTAAACCCTTAATAATTAATTTATGTTTTATGTGATAATTCTAGAAAATTTCTACTTTTGCATTAATATTAGCTCAAGAATTTATTTTGAATTATAGAGATAGGATAAACTGTGCTTAAGTCAGCTATTTAAGGTGTTTTACAACTCATTTTGGTTCTATTGTAATATTTCACTTCTGCAGCCAAAAGATTTCCAAATTTACAGTTTAAAGTTGGCGTATTGATAATGTTATCTCCAAAAAATATAATCTCTTAACCTAAGGGGCTTACAAGCAATGGGGTCATAGTGCTGATTTTGAAATGATTTATATAACTGTACACTATTTAGTCATTTGAGTATCCCACCACAGAATATAATTTGTTTAATAGGAGTATATATAAATTAAATTAATCGCCAATTTCAACTGCTGCTCGGTTGTCACCATAAGTTGAAGTATTATCGGCTATGGGATCAAACACGCCCCCCCATAATGTATATTTTTCTTTTTGTAGTCTGATAGAGTTTTTAACGCTGAGTAATAGTAGCTAATGAACTACAAGTGTGCGACCAATATTTTTCGAGATATGGCCCCATATAAGTTGACATTTTATATATAAAATTATAATAAAAATAATTTAAAAATTTCCAATTTTTCATAAAAATCTAATTTTTCCTTAAAACATCAATTTAGAGGATTTAATGAAAATTTAAAGAATTTATTTAATTTATCAAAATAATATCATAAGAAAATATTTGCACTTTAATTTTATTAAAAAAATAGTCAAAATAATATATTATGATATTATTTTGATAAATTAAATAAATTCTTTAAATTTTCATTAAATCCTCTAAATTGATGTTTTAAGGAAAAATTAGATTTTTATGAAAAATTGGAAATTTTTAAATTATTTTTATTATAATTTTATATATAAAATGTCAACTTATATGGGGCCATATCTCGAAAAATATTGGTCGCACACTTGTAGTTCATTAGCTACTATTACTCAGCGTTAAAAACTCTATCAGACTACAAAAAGAAAAATATACATTATGGGGGGGCGTGTTTGATCCCATAGCCGTATTATCAAATATTGAAATATTTGCATATTAAGGGATTATGACTTTAGCACTTGTAGTAGTTATTAAGTTTAATGGGTTTCCATATGAAAAGTTTCCGAATGATGCATAGGTTTTATAAAAATAAACACATTTATTAAAGTTTTTCCTATAAAATCTGATCCAGTGATAGATAAAGTTGTATTATATTACAGCTAATTGGCTAAACCATAAGATGGGGATATCGCATAAACTCTTGCTTTTTAAGCGGTTTGATAGTAGCTGCTGATTGTTGTCACAGAATAATAGTCTACTGTGTTGAATTTACAAAAAATAAGTTTTGATTAGAATTAATATATATAAAAATTAGGTAAATGATACACTTATAGAGATTTGCAAGTCAGAGCCAAGATGCCTAGGTGTAGTGCAAATTATTATATAAGTAAAATTAGTTTTAAAAAAATGATAGTTTATACTTTAAATTAAAATATTAGAATAAAATACTTAGTAATTTCTTCTTTATATTTATTCATGAAAATATGATAAAACATAAATTCATTTTTAGATATAAGTAAAATAGTTTTTTTTAAAAGATTAAAATAAGAATCTTTTTATTTTCTATAGAAAATATGATCTATAAATTTCTATCATCAGTTAATGATTTACATTCAGACTAATTAAATAATGAGAATTTGAAACAAACATTTTTATTATAAGAAATTTAGCGATAAAATAATTATTTCTGTTATATTTCTGTGCTCGATTTGATTACCCCAGCAATATCTACTGATGATAAGCTAGTTGAGAATATGAATCTACAAACCACTTGTGATGGATATTGAAATCCTGATCCAATAATTTAGACAGGGATTTCTCCCCAAACACTCTGTTTAATTGGAATAAAGGATGTGAAAGTAGGAGCCTTGAAATAGGTATAAGAAACTGCTGTCTAATTTACACCTTGATAGTATAATTGAAATAGTAACTATTAAATTGATATAATTTTCACAATAAACTTTTGCTCTAATGTGAATGATGCAAGAAATAGTAAAAAATAGAAATATTTTTTAGTATTTCAAATTATTTTGGCCTACATATAAATAAATTTGAAATTTAAAATATGAAATGTTTTAAAAAGGTTCTATTTATAAACTATTAAACATGCAAAGTAATAAAATAGTTGTGATTTTATTTATTTGCATCTTTACACTTTTATTAACTCATCTGCAATAATAGACATCATCAACAGATAATGTAATTGCTACAGAGTTTGTCGTAGTTAGCAATGATGTAGGAACAGTACATCTTATAAGTCTATTAATTTCTATAAAAGTAGCTTGAACCTTTTAAGTCCCAAATTTGCAATAGATACCGCCTAGACTAATGTCAAAATTTCGGCCTTAAATATAAACTTCATTGCCTCCCTCTATTTTACCAAGATTTGGATGAATTTTTTCAATCACTAGAGGCTCATAGAAAAGTATTCTTGAGATGCCCTCTGCATTATATTGGAAGGTACCAGCTGAGTCTTTTACTATGACTCGCATAGTTAAATATCCTGCATCAGTTTTATAGTATTAACTTGGCAAATTACAAGTTAAGGATGTGGAGGAGACAAAAGTTGCTAGAGTATCGTTTTAAAAGGTAAAATCAGTTTTAAATTGACAGTAATAAACATAAAGATTGTTGAAATTCTTTCCGGTTATTGTTAAACTGTATTGTAAAGCAAAGATAAATGAAAAGTTTTAATAAAGGTTTATTAGGGTAGTAGTCAAATTTTTTGGGATGATTGATGGTGCAGTTTTCGTAATATAAGGAGGATCAATAAATTCAAAACTATTTGTCAGACTACTTGTAAAAGTACCTTGCTCACTAAGTATTTCAACAACCACCGCTCCAGCAACTGGTACTAAAGGTGTTTTACAAGTGAATTTTGTATAATTAGTATTCTTTTCTGGTTAATCCTCAAAATGTACTGACTCAACTTGTACGACATAAGATCCAAACTTGCAATATTAGATGTTAAAATTTTTGTTCACAATTTGAGGTAAATTAGCAATATAAACATCTACCTTTGTGCCAATTTAAGTTCTAATAGCTTTTCTTGGTTTAATATCATAAACATAAGCTGTTGCAAAATACTAAACTTTGAATTCAGTTTCTCTGTTATAATATAATCCATTTTATATAAGCATTACGGATCTTTCTTATCCTGCAAGAGCAATAGGAATTTCACATTCAAGTAAGTTTTGGGTAATGAAAATTGTGGCTGAAATTTGTTGATCAACTACACATATAGTTTTAGCTGTGAAATTTTGGCCTTGAATCATGATTTTTTAAGTTGTAGTCAGAGAAGGTACTTTCTAAGGGACTAATCTCTTGATCTCAGGTAATTTCAAATATTCGATTCCTAAACTTTGATATCTCTTTTGAGGTACCTTTTTGTAGTTAGTAGATATTCTCATATTGTATACTCCTGGAGTTAGGTTTTTTGGAACTTCAAGCAATGCTTAAGTTTGAGATTGAATTGATAAAGTTTCTATCCAGAAATCCCCGATGTAGAGTTTAGTGTTCCCAGCTATGAAATTTTAGCCTGTCACTGTAATTGATCTATTTTGTTTTATATAGAAAGATTTAAAAAAGAATTATATAAATCTTGGTTCAGTTTCATAGGCAGGAACAAATTAAGGGTCTATTGAAGATATGAGAGGGAAGCTAATCAGTTGAATAGTTATAAAATTAGAGAAAGAAATTTTGTTATCGCTGCTTAGTTCTACTATTTTTAGTTAGATCTATGAAATACTCTCTAATATATTTGGAAGGACACAACCAATTAATCTTTCATCTTAATATAAGGGTTCTGTTATGTATTCATTGCTATAATTAAAAGAATATTAAAAAATAATACAGAATATTTTCATAGAGCCAAATGCACATTTGTAAGTGAAATTTGTTGCTTAATATATATTTGTCTACAGCTTGACTAAACTTAAATTAACTTCAAATTTTAATAAAGAATTGGTTTTTTCAAATACTTTATATCATTTGGATCTTTAAGATAGAATATTTCAGTTGCAGGATAAAAATTTGCTGAAATTATAAATTGTGTCAGATATTTCAAGCTCATTCTATTTGATTCATATACTATTGAGCTATTTTGAACATCATAGTCTTTCACATATACTTGAACATTCTTATATGCTTTTGTGTCAAAGAATTTTCCAATAATTAAGCATTTTACTTCTTCGTCACTAATGAATTGGATGAAAGAACTTTCTATAATAATTCCCTGTGATTCAAAGACACATAAAATAAAGAAATAAATTTTAAATATTTATGTATTATTGATTATAATTAGTTAGGATAGAAGAATCTGCCTACTAAGAATAGATATGGATCTTTGCAAATAATATAAAAATTTCATTTATAATTATAAATAATAATAGTTGGATCTTGGTCAAACTAGTTTTGCCTAATGTATGATCTTGATAAGTTAGTTATTTGTGTACCATATTTAACAAATACACTCAATTATTCTTTAGATTTTTTAAAACTTAATGGGCAATTTAAGCCTATGTCTACAAAGAATCCTTTAAATGCTCTTTTATCTCTGTATCTATCTTTAACATTAATAGAAGGTACTAAACACTTGATTTATGTTGAACTCAAATATAAATTAGCTTTTGATTCTACTTTGCCAAAATGACATATACAATCAGGTTGAATGTTTTCACCAGTTAACATAAGGTAGGCTCCACTTATATTATGAAACACTGAAGATGGGGATATTGAATTTAGGTTAATGGTTTCTTGGTATTTGAAAGTTATAGTTTATGTTCCAATTATCTCACCTGTGTTTTGAATAAGTACATTAAGTTATGAGGTTTAACCATCTAAAATGTGTTGTGGTCTTAAGTGACAATTTATTTCATTTTAATTTATAATAGATGCAAGCTCATAAATGCTTTAGAATGAATCTTAGAGTGTGCAAATATAGGTAATCAAAGGACTGAAGTGTAAAATTAATATTAAAATGTTAAAAGTAGTTACCTTTAATGCTAATTGATTGAGTTTTTCCGAGCTCAAATACTGACTATGAAAAATAAACTTTTGATTCATTGTGTACATTTATTTCTAGTCTTTAATCCAAAATATTATTATTCGCGTAAATTAAAGTTACCCAAATCTTGTTTTTTATATTGGAATTAACTATATAACTCAAAGGCACTTCACATTAAATCAAAGATTCAGAATAGTTTCTGTATTATACGGTTTTTACAAACACTGTTTAAGTTTTTATCGTAGTATTCACTTTATAATTACCAATTATAAATAAGCATTAAGTACTTAACCCTTCTATATAAACGTTTTATCCTGTTAGATTAAGGTAAGTTTTGGCATTAAAATCCGGAAATTACCTTAATAGCTGTGTATTTGAATTTTCTAATTCGATTATAGGATAGTAAATAATTTGCAGATTCTAACCTATTGTTTATATCAATTAATCGTTTCCTTAAATGCTAAGATAAACTTTAAAGTTTCTGTTTATAGTATTTGGAATTGTTTTTAGATTAACAGATAACTTTAAATCATCTACAAATTAACAATCAATTGTAAAATTCTTTCTATCTTAGTTTGATACTAGTGTCAATTGATAGTATCTTGATGAATTAAAATTTTTACCAATTATAGATATCTAATTAGTCTCCTACTAAGATTGTTTGACAATATAATAAGGGGAAATGCTTTAAAACTCAAATATTGCTTCATAACTAAAGTAAAATGTTCTACTCTGGGTAATTAATATAGATTCATCTGTGGATTTAAATGAGACTTTTACTGATTAAATTACTATTGAAGTTGGAATTCGGCATTTCCCATGAGTTGAGTTAATTACATACAGTTTTGAATCTTCAATTGTATCAAAGCTGCAATATATATTCTAAATTTATGAATTAGTTAAGTTTGAAAGACCTTCTATGTTCAAATACAAAAATATGCCTCCTTGATAAGGACCGAATTTAGGATAAGTCTCAATTAACTTTAAGTTTACCAATTCTTAATTAGTGAAATTTTACACTTAAAATAAGTAATCAAACTCACTTGAGTACTAAAGGCCTTGATTATTACTAACTTTTATAAGAATTGAAGAAGATTTCATTATTTCATTCATTATATTTCTAGTTAAAATTCCTCTTAAATAAGTATCATTCAAGAATTAAGTGTCCATCTTTTAAAGAGATAAGGAATTGGGGACTCTTAGGTAAATCTAAGCTAATAAATATAATTATTTCTATAAATAAAATTTGCTGTCTTGTTGAAATTTTTACCAAAGATAAGTAAGTCCTAGAATTAATGTGAACTATTTAACCTTAAATATTTTGGCATAACTTCTGTTATAAGAGGTTTTTAATCTATTGAAATGATGTATCTATCATATTACAAATATAAATGGTATTTTATTTAGTATTTATATAATTATTAAGACCCTATTTATAATAAACGGGATACAACACTAACTAGTTATAATCCAAGCTTAAATATAGTTTACTGATTCTATTAATGTTAGTTTAATTATTATAATTATTAATTCTAATTAAATGTAATAAATAAATAAATAAATAAATAAAAATTTAGTTTTATTAGGGACTATTAAATCGCATCCAATCGTATCACTTGAAATGAAATAAGTCTCAAAGTTTGTCCAATATTGTTAATATTCATTTCCAAATATACAGAAGCTTTGAGGAAGATCTTACTTTGTATTAAGATATGAAACTTTTATCTTAAAACTAATGATCTAATTTGGTTCCAAAAATATAATAAATATTGATTTATAAAAAACTATTAAGTGTCAATTATATGTTAGATGAAGACTGCACATCATTTATTGAGAGATCATATTTATTTAAAATCATATTTAAGCTATTTACTGAGTTTATACCATAAGTTGAGTCTATTAAACTTAGCTAGCCAGTTATGTTTAAAATTTCATTATAACTCATATGTGGAATAAAAATTTTGCAAGAGATTTGATTACCTAACATGTAATTTGCTTCGAAGTAATAAATTTCATTATTATTAAGCTATAATTTGCACATTAAACTATTAAAAACCCCAAAACCCCTTAGTGAGGTTTATAAGTGCTTTGACTTGTAGGATATAGTTGGGGTCTTATTGGGATTAGTAGAGAAATTAGGCCAATTTGCAAAATGAGAAATAGAAATTAGCGATATTTAGGGACTATTTATGATGAGGATTATTTAGATTTACTGCTTAAGCTTAGGTATGGTACGAGTATAAATATTGACTAAGCCAAACCTGTGCTAAATTATGCAGCTATAGCAAAGCTCCTTTGCAAGAGTGCCTCAACTATTAGGTATCATTGCTTATATTATAAATCAGGCACTTGTAAATATCCTTCCATATTGACTACCTCTGCGATTCGAAGATTTTGAAGTTCTGGGAATTTTCCCCTTAAAAAGCGAACTATGATGTTTTTTTCGCAAGTTTCCTGGCATGTATATCTTTCCTTAGACTATAGCTAATATTTATAGAAGAAATGGTATTACTTTCTAGACTCTCAACAGAGTGAAGAAGGTAAGTGATTTTACAATAACATTTTATAATAGTTATTTAAATTTTATAAATATTTGAATTTAACGAGCTATTACTAATAACTTCAAGTTCATACATGCTGATTAAGCGGTATTTACATTCAACAAATTTATTAACAAGTCATGGTACAAGAAGAATGATTTCACAGAGGTTTATGACTAAAATAAAAATGTTGCCACCCATGCAATTATAACTGGTATTAGATAAGATTCAGGCTAAGATAGTTATGCCATTCATCCTCAATCAATTAAGCGAGAGTAGTATATCGAGTTCTTGCATAAGCTATAAGAAAAACTCAAAGATCAAGAGATCTTCTTGTTTTTTTTACAACTTATCAATTCCTAAAACTAAGGAGTAAAAAATAGCTCATTATTAAGTTACTTTTAGCCATAAATTAATGGAATAGAATTATACTGGAGTTAAATCAAGAATTACTACAAGAAGTTACTGCTGTATCATTTAATGCATGATTCACCAATCGATACAGTAGACTTAATACAAATTAGTTGCAAGAAAGTGAATAAAGATAAGACTACGATATGTGCAAGGAAAGTGAAAGTGAATGTTTATTTATAAGCTTTAGACTTAAATGAATGAAATAGTTCACATTTTAAATGGGTCCTTTAAATGATTAGGCTTCTATTTCATTTCTTCTTTTTAAGACTTGACAGATTCTTCTCTTACTGCCATCTCCTGCATCGATGTTCATATCTTCTGGTTTATAAATTTCATGATAAAGTGTCTTGATTACTTAATGGACTATGATATATTTTTAGGTAAAAAGGATTTCATATAGGACATTTCTGAATTAGCTATCATTGAGAATAATTTTCTATGTAATCTTCATGATATCAAATTTATAACTCCCCCATCTTTTATAGACAAAATCAGTTGCAGGCATTTCGCATTCTTTCATTAAAATGTACTTAAGGAAGCCACGCCTAAAGTCGTTGTTCTTGAATGTTGTAAAATAAATGCCGAAAATTTATGATTGAATTAAGTAAAAGTTATATTTGGTGCCCTACCCTAATTCTATTTCATTTTATAATAAAATATAAATCATAATAAGAAACTGAATCTTATAATGATAAAATTGGCCAAAAATAATTATTAAATTAAAAATATTTAGTTTAAGATATAATTTTTTCATTTATTTGATTAAATAGATTAAGATCATTATTAAATATAGAAAAGAAAATAAACATATCATTTTATTTATTATATAATAACGAAAATAATAATGTAGTCTATGTATTTAATATGAAAATCGTTAATGATAAAAGTTAAATTAAAATTAATAAGAATACTTATATATATATAATCAGAAAAATTTAATGGGAGATATCTCCAGCATGACCAACATTCATTAAATGTAAGTTTCATTTTTTGTATCTTTTATTATATTTTTTATGGACTAGGTGCTGCTGCAGTACTAGGTACCACCGGCTTGGTACTTCAGTAGGTGGAAGGTCGGGGTGGTAGAAGTAGACTTATACATGCAGATGGAGACGTGCATGAAGGAGATTCTTTTTTTAATTCAGATATTTACTCTTTTTCGTTTTTTTTAGTATTATTAACTATTCTTATTGTTGCTATTACTATTGTTATTAATATTAATTTAACTTTTAACAATTAACGATTTTCATATTAAATAAATAGAATGTTATCTGAGTATTAAAGAAGACGACAATCAAAACCCCAAAACCCCTGAAGTTGTTTGATTGAATTTTTGATTGATGAAAGTAGACTATTAACGCATGCTTTATTAGGGTTTTGATAGGGTTTATGTAGGGGTTAATGGTTTAAATATCAGTAATTTAAGTGAGAATATGCGAGGTTTGGGATCAGTTTATGACAGTGAATATATAGATTTATTGTTTAAGTTGCGTTATGGATGTAATGATTATAGTGATCAACTCAGACCTATTCTAAATTACACATCTATTGCAAGACTGCTCCATAAATCTCCTGCTACTGTTAGGTCACACTGTCTATTAGCATTGAAATTAAAGAGATAGCATCTTAATTCTAAGCCTAAAAGACCTTTAAAATTCTAGTAGCATCATATCGATTATCTTATTAATGATAAGACTCTAAAATACTGGGCTCATTTCTCTCTGGCCTAGAGGGCTGTGATGTTTCATCGCCAATTTCCTGAGCTACACATCTCTGCATAATCCATAGCTAATATCTATAAAAAGAATGGTATATCTTACAAGACAGTCAACCGCATTAAGAGAGTGATCGACTTTAATGTTCCATTTTATAAGGATAATTTAAATTATATATTCGATTAAATGCAGAGGGCTTAAGAGCATAATATAAAGTTCATACATGCTGATGAGGCAGTATTCACGTTTAATACCTTCATATCGAGGTCTTGGTATAAGAGGTACAGCAACATAGAAGTTTATGATCAAAAGGTTAAGGTATAAACTCATGCAATCCTTGGTGGAATCAGTGAAGATAGTGGGCTTGAGACTTATGTTATCCACCCTCGCTCTATTAAGACTGAATAATATATTAAATTTTTGCAATAGCTAAGAGATAAGTATGCTGAATAAGAAATTATCCTGTTTGTTGATAACTTATCAGTTCATAAAACTAAAGACTCAAAGAGAGAATATGAAAGGCTAAACATAACACCTGTATTTAATGTTCCTTATAGCCCTCAATTCAATGGAATTGAACTATATTGGGGCCTATTAAAAGGCCACTACAAGAAACTTCTGCTCTATCATCTGATGCACGATCTGAAGATAGATACAGTAGATTTTAAGAAGAGTGCTGCTAAAAGAGTCAGCGATGATAAAGCAAAAGTATGCGCAAGAGAAGGGAGATTTTTGTTTATAAATAAGTTTTAGATTTAAACGAATGAATAAGTTCACATATTAAATTTGCCCGTAAAGGGATTTGGCTTCTCTTTCTTTTCTTTCTTTTAAGGCTTGCTTGGGCCAATGTTTCTTCTCTTAGTGCCAGCCCTTGCATCTATGTTCATCTCTTCTGGCTTTTATAAATCTTTGAAGAGTCTCTTACTCAATTCATGCTTTACTTGAGACTTTCTCTCTCTGTTTAATTTGCTGCGCTCTTTCATCAAGTATATAGC